>JBAKGM010000002.1:1333673-1348888 GCA_037177215.1 Asparagus racemosus
GCAAATGGTTTTGGTTTCATTAATTTCTTAACGGGTAAATTACCACATTGGTATTAAAGTAGTACTCAATGACCATATTGGTATTAAAATTATCACCGGCGACAACAATGCATTTAAACTTGCACGATGAGACAAATAAGTCCAAAAATAAATTTTCCGGCCAACTTTTCCGCCAACCACTCAGATAATCTGTCACACGATGCTTATGCGTGCATATTTATGATAGCATGATAGCTGTAATTAGCCTAATTCAAACCATTAGAGAGGTATATTTTTAAATTAGTATAAAAACATAGAGGAGTTTTTTTTAATTTGGGAGCTTCTTCTCCTTCTTTTATCAAATTAGGGTTCTCCATTGCTTGAGAAAATAGATTCTTTGAGCTCAAGCAATGAAGAACCACCAATTTGAAGGAAGAGGAAGGAGTCTCAAATTTGAAAACATCCATCTTTTTTTTTACTCTAATTTAAATGTCACTCAATCTAATGGGTTGAATGAGGCTAACTACAATTGTCACATCATCACAAACATGCCACCTAAGCACATATGACAAATTACTTGAGTAGGCGCCGGAAAAATTGGCTGAAAATTTTATTTTTAAACATAGTTATCTCATCATGCAAGTTTAAATGTCTTATTATCGCCAAAAATAACTTTAATACATTGCTGGTTGTGAGTCACTTCTTTTAATGCCAATCTGGTAATTTAGCCATTTCTTAACTATTATACCTGAAATTTACTGTCCAATATTTGGTCAAATGAAGATCTGAATCAATGACTCTATCTGAACCCTGAGCTTGAGAACTTGTTAACTGAATATTTGGTCAAATGAAGATCTGAATCAATGACTCTATCTGAATCCTGTGCTTGAGAACCTGTTAACTGAACATCCGGGTTTAAAAGACTCAAATCTAATATATAAACTTGCACTCAGATGTCGAGCTTTCAAGCTGGAAGGAAAACAAAGCAGACTACATAAATTACAACATATATATGCTTTATACAAAGACAGCATACTCACATGAAAACTCGGTTTCTAAGTAACACATAATTTAGGGTCTAACTGCAAATGTAGAAAAAGAGAACAAGGAGCTATTACTGAAGAAGATATCAGGTACAACAAATCCTAGATATGTCGCAAACACATAACCGCTCATTATTCTTCATTATCTTCTTCCTCATCACCTCTAGCCTCCTCGTCGCTTCCTGCTGAATTCTCTCTATCTCTAGCTGGGCTCGAGTTTGGATTTGGCTCTGATGGTCGATCATCTTCCTCATCAGATTCTGACCATGCCCGTCTCTTGCGATTTGAAGGTGCACCCTTTAAAAAGTCAAGCAGAGGAATTATGGTCACCGAAGTTGATTCTACATTTGACTCTCAAATCTACATATTTCTAACATTAGACCTCCAAACCTTCATACTTCTTGTTGGAAATAGGGGTCTTATTTTATTTTAAAATAATGTAATAGACTTGGGGTTGTAAATTAAAATAATTTAGTAACACTAAGGTGTTATTTAAAACGACTTAATGAATTTAGGGGTCTAATTTAGAAGTATGAAGATTTGGGGTTCGAATATAGAATTAACAAAGATTTGGAATCTAATATAACAAAACCCATTCAGAAAATAAGAAACCCAAAAAGGTAGGGCTGATTTGAACCATGTAAACTAGATTGGTAACCATGTTTCTACGTTACAGTGAAGTATATCATCACTTATCTGTTTAATTTATTTTCAAAGAAATAGAAAATATATTTAAGATATTTAAGATAAAATAGAGCTGAGTAGTATAAGTAGGCTTAGGAGTTAGGAGAACCTTGTTGTAAGCAATTTATAAGGATATGATAATTGCAAACTTAATGGAGGAGATAGCCCTCAACAGAACCAAAACGAAGAAAGATATTCATGTAGCCCACCCGAAAAATTTGTATAAAAGCTAAGTCATTTGTTGCAAAATGCGAGAGGAAAAGATAATACCATGTCTTCTTCAGCATCAGAATCTTCAAGACCAGCAGCGACAAAATTATCTCGTGTTCTGTCTTCTCCATCCTCCTCCTGATCATTCATTGGGTTCACATCTTCTCCATCCATTTCTTCAGGCTCATCCTCCATTTCAGCTTCTTCTTCTTCTTGCTCTTGTTCAAACCGAGTCTTACTCTTCTTCTCCTTCCTTCTCCTTTTCACACCCTTCTTCCTCCTCCTCCCACCATCTCCACTCTCATCGTCTTCACCCTGAGTTCTTTCTTTCCGCTTACTGCTTGGAATGCTAACGGACTTCCATTGTTCCTGCAGAACATGAATGCAGAACATGGATTGAGACCACCATGATGAATGTAAGAAACTTCTGAAATATGTACCCAATTAAAGGCAAACATTCCATCCTCCGTCAACTTCATGCCATATCACTGGTATTGATGCAAGTTCTGATAATGCATATGCCAGACGGGTTCAAATCAAAGTACATAAAACCATAGGATAATGAGAAAGACTTTCATGTTCTTTATGGTTATGTCATGCAAAATTAGCAGGACATTGCTATAAGACTTCTTCTGCATAAAAAACTTTGCAAGAGAAGAAATTGCATGTTTAGTAGGCCGACGAAAACCTGACCTTAATACGCTCAAAATGTTCCTCCTGTTGCCTCAATTGTTTTAGCTCATCTTCATGCTTTCTTCTTTCTGCCTGTATCAATGTAAAAAAAATTATCGATAAATATGTCAAACCTGAAATAAAGGACCATTGGACTATGGGGAAAAAAATGAACTGTAAAGGCCAAGCTATGAATTAATGTTATGAGTTATAATTTGCCTGAAATTTCCTCTGTTCTTCAGCCTTTCGTCTAGCTTCCTCAGCCAAGCTAACCTGGCGAGCAAGCTCTAACCTCTGACGGTTTTGCTGCTCTTCACGCTCAGCTGCTTCACAATGAATCTTAGCAGCATCAAGCAGGTGTTTACAATACTCTACATGGGTCTCTATCTTCTTCTCGTCAAACCCATGAGTGTGGTAGCTGGATGCTGCAGACAACTGACTAAAAATACGAACTGCATTTTTCAACTCTGCAACAGTTGATCGCACCTGAATTTGTTAAAAAAAGAAAACTTATAGTACAATGAATAATCAATGAAATAATAATAACATAACTATACTTTTCCTGTCTAAAAAAAGTAAAAGAAAATGCACATAGATACAACCGCAGAAGCAGGCATAAGCAACCACCTGCCCACCCATCTGTTCACCGTCCATGACCCCAAAAAAAAAAAAGAAAAAGAAAGAGGATTCGTGGACATCCTTGAATACTGTTACAGAGAAACAGCACAAGGCTTCTGAAGATAAATTGAGAATGACATCCTTTAAACAATGACTACATTGCCAAAAAAAAAGTAGAATACTACACAAGCCCACGAAACTTGTGTTGAGTGAAGGACTTCTGAATGCAGCAATGTGATTACAAAATCATACACATGCCTTATTTGTTTTATTATGTAGTTAGGGTTATATAACGGATCTCAGAGGAAAATAATGTTTAGCAATCAGACGAAACTATGAATTCTATGATAATAAATCGCTATCTAAAGAACAGAAGCATATGACCTCATCCGCAGTTCTCTTCGTCTTTTGTAAGGTTGACGCAGAAAACTTCTGCAATGCAACCCCCACATCAAACCGGAGTGTATAATTTGAAGGTGCCAAATGAATAGCTCTGAGCAAGGATTTTTTACATTCTTGCCACTGTTCAGCCTCGTAATGAGTACGGGCTAAATATAGAAGAATCTGTGTGTCCGTGTTGTGATAGAACTTTCGCAAGCAATTTTGGTACTGCAGAAAAGCAATAGTCACACTAAGTGCATGAAACAAACTTTTAGAGGAAAAAGGAGGAGATCATATACTTGCCATTTTCACTGCCAATGCGAAATGACCTTGAGCAAAATAAACATGAGCCAAATTTACCCACACATCTGGCATCTGAACAAAAACACTTCCTGAGGCAGCTTCTTGAACCTAAATTTCAAAATTAAGACCACCACAAATAAGTATCAACAGCTATAGAAAAGAACTTATAGATAACCAAACCTGACCTGTGTAAATATATCCTTTGAGACATCAAAGTGACCTTTTTCAGCCAAGACAAGCCCAGCACCATTGGCAGCATACAGGTTCCCAGGACGCAGCATCAATATCTTTGACATGTCAATGCCAATTAAAACAAAAAATTATGACTAAGGTGCAGTTCTAATGATTACAAAAACAGGAAAAAATGTATACATTAAAGTTTAAAAGGCAAAACTGAGGTATTTTTTTAAGCAAATGTTAACTTCAGGGTATCAAACTTAATTGGTGGGTATTAAGGTGTGATTAGGAAACTAACTACTAGTGAAAACTTTCAGCAATAAACCAGATTCCAGAGCAAACAGGATCCCACAATTAGAGGCTCCGACAGCGCTCATAAAAAACTTATGATCATATCTCATCAAAACTTATGGATGACTCTTCTGATGTAGCCTGCCCGTCATTTTATATAGAATTTCAGTGCCATGAAGAGGACAAACTTCTAATTCTAGAAAATATCTTCATTTTCAGTTATTATTGAAACTGGGCGAAGTAGTCCAGAAAAGGACTGCTCACCCCCCCCCCCCCCCCAAAAAAAAACACTCCTTAGAAAAAGATCATTGGTAAATGCAACTCATTTGAAGGCAAGTTCAAGAATACAAAGAACTAAATGTTTTCAAATTAGGAGATTAAAATTTAAGGGAAAGGCATACCTTAGTATAGAGTTCCTTTGCCTTTTCAAGATGTGTGGCTTCCAATTTGGCACCTCTTTTCTCAGATCGAATAGCTGCAAAGTAGTTCCAATTACCCTGCCAACCTCAAAACACTAACATCAGAAAACTGTAACAACTGTCTCGTACATTGAGCAGACATCAATTCAGACGGTAATTGCAAAAGAAAAGGGGGGAAAAAAGCTAATATGTACAATCCTTCTCTGAGAAGTCAACAGATAAGATAGCTCAAATTCATTTCCAATAGCATGTACTTCAGATACTAAAAGACGCACCAGGGCAAGAGTAGAATAAGAATCTTTCCCATCAGTTGCATCTTTGGCAGCACGAAATGTATCTTTCGCCTTAACCCAGTCATCATTCTTTAATTCGAGGCTGCCAAGCATGGAGAGAGCATTGGGGCACTTGTCATCTATCTTAAGAGCATCTCCAATCTGAATCATGCAAAGCATCAGTTCTGAGGAACAAAACATCAAAAAAGTAATGTTCTCAAAGAACATATAAAATTTATCACATACCAATGCAATGCTTAACTGAATGTTGTTTCGTGCTTTGGCCATGGCAGCGAGCCGCAAATAAGCATCAATATAGTCTGGATACTACAGGAAAAACATAAAAAGTTGTGATAGAATACACCAAAAACAACGACATAAACGATAAATTTAAAATCAATTGCAATCAGCTGCCAAAATATTAATTCTCCATCACCTGAAAAGATCACATTCCATCATGGTTCTAGTTATGAAGTATCTATTAACATGAGAATTTCTTTTAGCAAAATACCCACATAGCCCTGCCCCCTGCATGCACATATACATGCACAAACACACGCACAAACAAAAGGAAAACACACATGAAAGTGCAAGATGCACTCATGCACACAAACAAAAACACACATGCACACAGAAGAAAAGGACACATGCACAGGCACACAAAGGAGAGCAAAGAGGAGAGGACCTTAAATAAGATAAACCGGTAAAGAATGCTTGCTTTCTCAGTATTATATAACTGTTCAAGCAATCTTGCATAGTTGAACAGTGTAGTAACTTTATCCCAAGGCAGCTTCAGAGATGTAACACCTTCTTCAAGTTGATGGAATAGACTCATATCCCTGTACTGCATAGAGAAGGTGCTACAATCTATAGTAGAGATGTTTATTTCCCCATTCAAGAAGGAAACCCAGATTCCTTCCCCCAAAGCGTCCTTGAACGTCTGTTCCGCCAGCTAAAAAAAGCCAATAAAAGAAATTAAGAGGAAAAGGAATTGCATATAAATTTCTTAAAGGCAGAAATGGTTTTAGAAATCAACAAAATCCGCCAGATTAAACAAAATGGAAAAGCTTAAAAGTAAAAGAAACTATTTGGAAAAGTTGCATTGTATCACAAACCTCGAATTCTCCCTTCTCAAAGTAGAGAACTCCAATGCTATTGAGTAATTCTATTGGTACTTCTTCACCACCTTTCTTTATGAGACTAAGAGCCTGTGGGAATGAAGGAATGAAAAATGAAGGCAGAAAATTGATAAACAACGCCAGAAGCTAAAAAAATGGTTTAGGACAAAGAAAACAAAAGGTGTAAAAAAAAAGTTGATCTCAAAGGATTGGAGCTAACCCATCATTCATCCCATTCATCCTGATCCCATAAACTTATAGTGAGAGTAGAACTTCATTCTTTAATATTTTGCCATCTCAACAAGTAATTTTTTTAAAACCATATGAAGATGAAAGGATCAAATATTTACTAGAAAATTGATTGCATTAAATTTATTGACGTTCGTCTCTAAAATCGTGGCATGAGATTCTCTGTTTAGAGGTTGAAATGTGAATAGATTTTGATCTGAGAATATTTCTATGACTTTACATGGCAAAATAAAGAAAAGAGACATGGAAATACCTTTATTGGGAGCCTAAATGGCAGAAGCAATATAGAAGATGTCTGATGCTAGATATAATATTTGGCTTGCGCTCAATATGTTTTTTTTAATAACCTGTTATGGATCCTAGAATAAGATACACTATGATCAAATCATGCTATACAAGATTTGCAATTTTCTATCCACCTTATTCTCTTCCAAAAGCTTCATAGGTACTTGTACTTTCCATCTTCAAACTGTAGACATTTTTATAAACCTATATCCTAAACATCATAATTACAGGGAAGTGCTCTATTTTGCAGGTTCTGAGAGGGAAAGAGAGAAAGAACAATTTATGAGGACATGATCTACATTAATCCCATACTGCTATTGAAAAAATAAATTTTAACGTTAAAAAAATTACCGAGTAAACTATCTAATGGAAGTGACATAGTCAATATTTGTCAAAGAAATGCAATTAAATTCACAATTCCAGCACAGGAACCACTCACTATTAGTTACCAGATAAAACCAAACGCAAAGTGAATTCTTCTAGACTATCAAGCATGATGCTGAGAAAAGGTTCATACCGTTTTAAATGCATCTAAAGCAGCTCCAGCATCAGATGATATCAACAATTCCCCAAGCTCCATAAACGCCTACACCAAAATCTCATCAAAATATAATGCAGCATTGCTAATAGCTCCAAGAAAAGATAGTTTATATGACACAATACAAGTGTTATTCAAAATAGGGAAGAAGGTTGCATCTTATGATGTCCCATAACAACAAGAAACAATGTAAAGTACGCAATAACAAAGGTCTATATTTTATACAGAAGCTGCAAAAAGAAGCTATTGATTAATAATTAGAACAAACAGTAAATACAAGGAAGTGCATGTAACACTTAAATACTATCTTGAGAAATATATCACAAGAAGCTCGAATGATAAGCACTTGATGAAGAAAATATCATTATTATTAAGTATTAAAATAAAGAACTGCTGAAACATTCTTTATAACTATTTCAATGTCCTTTTCTATAACCTAATTGCCAAAATACTATCTTGAGAAATATATCAAGAAACTTGAATGCTAAGCACTTGATGAAGAAAATATCATTATTATAAAGTATTAAAATAACAACTGCTGAAACATTCTTTATAACTATTTCAATGTCCTTTTCTATAACCTAATTGCCAAATTCACATAAAAAAGAATTGATCACTCAACTCTTAACTCAAATATATTACCTATACCCTACCCCTACAATGACTTGGGGGCTTATATAACCTTTCCTTGAGCACCATCATTACTTGGGTATTAAAATCATTGCTGGAGGATCTGGGAAATAAATGTTCACCGGCCCCAATTACCAGACTTAGACCTAATGTGGTACCACCTCAGCACAAAACCACTATAATTTGACTCCATTTGACAAATCAAAGAAATAGGATACTGATTGCAAACTAATTCATCTACGTATATTAGCATATCATCGTGCTACTGCCACCTTTACATTCACATCAAAGCTAATACTACAATAATCATGGGAAAAGAACATAAATGTTATCAAGACATGGTAAGGAGAAGGCAACTCAGGCAAGGGACCTGCTCACAATGACAGAAAATGGAAAATTCTCAGGTTAACTAGCCCCTATTTACCAACCTCTCTACACATACACACGCACAAACACACAAAGGAAAAAAAACAAAATCAATATCAAAAGAATCGAAACAAAACGATGGTATGCCATGATTGTTGACAAATTAACTTCTAGCAAAGAGGCCATAATAAGTTTTGTACAAAAAATGTATCAGACATTCCCCAATCCCTCGGTTTCCCTCTTCTTTTCCTCCCGCCATTCCTCTTTCAAATCTATAACCATTTCCAATCTAACCCTCCCAAAAATCCTTGTTGTCGTTAATAAATACCAAGCAATATCCTTATGTAAGAATATTTTATTTTGACACCATAGCCCCTTTTTCAATCTCAACTTCTATATGATTTAAAATGCTTGACTTCTGATCAAGCTTAGCAAGATAGTATTATGACAGAGAGGCTTGAGCTAAGCTAACCTTATATAATCAACTAAACAGGACACAGAACTGGATGAAGGAAGACAACTCAATATTGTACCCATCAACTACAGAAGTTTATGGACACAAGTCTTTATTTTAACAGTAAGGTATATGCTCATAAGTCATAAAATAGATTAGATATAGCCAGCAGGCTCAACATAAACAATAACCTAAACATTAGGAAGTAAAATTAAATGCATCAAAGACAATAACACCACAAAAAAATGACAATTCACTGCATTGGACAGATAGTAGCAACAACAAACTATGCCCGCTAAAAGTCTCTTCAAATATGAGTTATCTAGTATATCGTACTAGTATGCAAGTAGTTGAGATAATAAAGGGAAAAGAAAGGAAACACTAATAGTTTGGTACTAATATTCAATTAAGTTTAGCATAAACATAAGAAATAACTTCAGATAATGCTGTAAAACTGGCTTGTATATCAAGAGAAAAATAATGTGGCATCATTGCTTCTGAACCAAATAGAATGCAGTAAGTGGTCTAGCAAGCAACGGAGACTTGACCATACATTATCCATGCATATATTTCGATAAAGAGTAAAACTTGATGATTAAAAATTAAAGCGGAGTTCTACTACCAAACAACATGCTTACCTGAGCATCTCGTGGGTCAATTCGTGCAGCCTTGCGGAAGATTTCCACGGCCTTCTCATTCTGACCAAGCTGAACATAAATGTGGCCAACAGCCTTTTAAAAGGAACAAACCAATCAGATAAATAGCCAAACAAAATATTAAATAAATTTAAATCAAGTACAATTTTTTTCCTGTCATAATTACCTTCATGCACTCACAATTTTCAGGGTAAACCGCCAACACCTTCTCAAAGCTTGAAAGAGAACTCCTAAAATCTCCTAATTTTAGTTGGACTTGTCCCAAACCTACTCAAGAGAACAGTGCAGCAAGAATTAACACAATCAATGGACAGGAAAACATGAAATCAAGCATGACTGCTAGAGAAAAAGAAAACATGCAGCCATACAACCATTAGAAAACTGACCTCAGTATTTAAAAAAATGTTTTTGGCTCTTTAGCAGGCATGTGTAAAGCCCATATTTTCCATCATTCGTATATAATTGTATAAAAGCTACGCCTTTCTACAGATCAAGGCATTTGCTATGTGAAATACATGAACTACAGAGATATTATGCACACACAGTTTGCTTGCTAGAAATATAGTGGTGTGCAATTGACAAATTCTCAGAGATATTCCTACAGATGTTAAATGATTTCTGTAAGAGGGAAATCAGCAGCATAATTCATGTCCTTCTAACATGTGCAGGCTTAATGCAAGTAGTTTCCAAGGATGTGCCAGCTAATGATTGCCCTAAACTTAAACACAAATCTGCAGAACTTTAACCTCGCCTTCAAGTAACAGCACTGTAGTAAGGGTATCAATGCACAACAGAGCTTTCTCAAAATCATGAAAGCATGACGGAGCAGAGGATAGGCTTAAGAACACACACCATAATATGGCAAGACAAAATCTTGTGGCCTATTAATTTCTTTGACAGATGCCATATAGTAACGGCCAGCTTTCTCGAAATCACCCTACATTTGTAATAGATATGGTAAAGGTGATCAATAAGAAAATGAAAATAACGAAATATCACACCTGAAGATGCATAATCAATATTCAACATTCAATATGTTTTTCACCTTGCTATGGTAAGACCTTGCCAAATTGTAGTATGAATGTGATTTTGTCAAGCCATGGTTGCTCGTAGCTAGAGCAGTCTCCGTTAACTGTTCAACCAAAAAATGCTGTCCAGTAAAGAAAAAGTGATTTGCTAAATGATTTAGCGCCATTGAACAATAAGGGTATATTTCAAAAGCCCTTTGCATTTTCTCCATTCCGTTGCGAATTCCATAAGCTACAAAAAGAAAAGGATGTAAAGATGATCAAGATATGATGAGCCAAACTCCTCAGAAGAACCAAAACCAAGAGAGAAGATGCACTCCAACATAAGATATATGATATCATTCACACATAACTTAACATTGCACGTTCATCTTACCATCATTTGCTTGCAAATCCATGATTCCGAGAGCAACTAGAGCCTCGACACTTTCTGGATCTAACTACATAACGTAAATCATAGGGGAAAAATCAGAAACACATAAAAGGTATGTCAAAATAAACATATGCATACGGGACCAAATAGTGAACTTGCCTGTAGGACTCGGTGAAAGGCCTGTCGAGCTTTCTCGGACTGACCAAGTCTATATCGACATAGAGCTATACCAAGTCTTACAGCTCCAGGACAACTAGGATGCACTTGCAATGCCCTCTACTCAAATTTTTAAAACAAGTTAACAGAGCGGTCTACTTCCAAACTGAAGTTATATCCTTGATATTACTTTGAAATTTAAAAAGAGAAATAAAGTCAGAACATGAGAAAAGAAACAAACCTTAAATAACTTCAAAGAGTTTTTATATGAGTCCATAGCTTTATACTGCTCTTGGCTTTCTCCCTGGTTAAACTCAACACAAGCCTGAAAGAGAAATTCTGACTCAAATTACAGGCATCAAATTCCTAATATACAGCTTCACTAACGAACAAAAACCAAATGCTAAGATTCAAAAGGAGATTTCAGGAAAAGAGCACACGAATGTAGAACTACATCAATAAGACTCATTATGCAATATTAGCTATAAGCATAATTCATCACATCATCATCCCAGTCACCATCAAGACATTTAGATGTTGAGAGAAGCTAGGGGAAAAGGAAAAATAACGAATAGGTGATGAATTACATGAAGGCATCAAAGGCAGCTATATATGGTGTACAAAGCTAAATGATGTCCCTCACCACAATGACAGAAAAAGAACGAAAAATTCATTAATATTATCATCTAGTCTCTTTTCCATCAAAGTGTCAAATACATCGAAAAAAGTTAAATGAAAAAAATACATAATTTTACAAGTGGTTGATATCCTGATATCAAGCTTCTAAATAGGTGAAGAGCTGTTGGTAAAGGAAATCATCGTCGTGAGAAAGACTTGTCATGAATCCTGGAAGGATGCATGGGATAGTCCACTATTTAATGTAGAACAACTTTCAATTGGAAGATCACAAAAAGATATAAAGAACATTGAATAGTAGACTTTCATTTTTGGGAAAGCGTACTCTTCTACTAACTTTAAATTGTGTGATACAACATTGGAATAAATCCTAGTTTCACGAGTTGTGAAAACTCAAAACAAGTGTGAAAATTTTCTCTTTATCCCCTTTTTTTTTTTTTTTGCTCTCAAGTTTCCTTTACAAATCTCAAATTCCACCTGAAACCATCTCCAATCATTTGGTATCATAGCCAGGTTAAATGATAAAAGAAGCAGCTTGAAGATGGTTCCACACTATCTAAGATTTGAGATTTGTGACGAGAAGTCGGAGAAAAATAAAGATAAGGAGCACTTTTAAACTTCCTTTAGGGTTTCACACTTTGTATAACTAGTATTTCACACCCAAAATTGCATCAATCTAAAACTAAAAGAATGCTACTTTCTATTTCAACGAAACTAGAATTTTCATAAACATTGTCGTCGTTCTTATTCAAGAAAAATCAGTTCACAATTATGAAACTCGAACACCGATAATTTAATAAAGAGCTTGTATCATAATAAAACAAAAGATTTTCCAAACAATTAGGCTATACAAATTCCTAAATCAACTATAACTGAACTAATAACTTATCTTGATAACTAAAATTCTAGATATTAAAAGTCTCAGCCTATTTCTCTCCTTTTCTTTCTAATAGTCATTTTCACTGCTACAATTATCGTCCCCTCCTTTTCTCTTCATTTCTTCTACTTTGACTTTCCAAATGAAAGTCGCCATTCTACATCACCATATAATTCATGCAATTTAAGCTCATGGAACCAAAGACAATCCTCCAAATTTATCCTAATCTAAGAAAAAGTGCAAAAAGAAAGATTGTTATTAGAAACTTAAGATACAAATAAACCCAAAGAGCAAAAATAAAAGATGTCCCATAGAGTAGGACTTAACAGAATGAGCACATGATATAATGAGCACACCTGACCAAGAAGAGCAGGGATGTTATTAGGATCTTCATCCAAAACTATTTTAAAGAAACCAGAAGCTTGCTGGAGGTCACCTTTGGCCACAAAAAGATGCCCTGCATAAATATGTAAAGTTGATAGATAACTGCTTAGCAAGTGCAACTTATTGATTATATAACCATTTCCCACTAATGTCTCACAATAGATTATGAAAAAAAAAAGAAGAAAAGAAAGGAAAGTCGGTCCTTATTGAACAGTAGACAACAATCATTTTTCTTTATAAGTGAGTTTGATGCACGTGATAGATGTTTAATATCGGTATTGGGAGCCCAAATAGAAAAGATGAAGACATTATTGAGCTATGCAAAAGAACCTAATTTCTGATAGTCCATCCAGGATGTGGAACATGATTTCCTAACTGGTAATTTGTCTTTGGTATTTGGTCTTTGATTTTCATGTACATGATGCCTCCAAACATGTAAATGAATCAGGAGCCAGTAGTTTAGAAAGTGCAAAATAAAAGTAAAAGATAAAACCAGTGCCCTTTATACATGTTTCACACGTTCTCTTCTAGAAACACGGTCATATATTAACCATGAAGTTTAGCCAAACAATTATAATATGAATCTGATAGGTTGACGAGATAAACTAGACATCAATTAGATTGGATATTATTAAACTAAAATTTTAGAAAATATTCTTAATTTTTCTTAGAGTCTATCCAATCAAAGTATGTCTAGTCATAGAAAATCTATTAATATTATTTAAGAAAAGCCACACTTTTGGTTCTACCCCTATGTTTGTCAAGATCTCAAAAAAATTCAACATATGTCCTCAACAATTTATGGCACATTGAAACTAATTAGAAGGACAAAATTGGAAAGAACAACATCCTAACTACCATCCACTACTTGATAACTTCCCCCACTCCCCACATTTTCTAATAGTAAGATACTTTATATCATTCGGCAATAATTTTCTATAAATATATTCATATCAGTATTGATTATTAAGGAGTTAAAAAAAAGTTTACGCACAAGTTTACTATGTAATGCATGCATTGGGTGCACGGGAGAACTAGTAAGGACTGAAGAAAACTATCATTTAAGGAATAAGTAACTATTAGAGAGGAAAGTAAAAAATTGTGAACTTTAAACTGTTACAGTGACATTGAAATGTGAGGCAAGGGTACCTATTACTACATATCACACAAGTATATCTGTTTCGGGTGGGCACGTGTGGGAAAGGACAAAGGTTAATGAATGAACAGTGAATAGCATTTTAAACATTGTTATTGACAAAAAAAATCTTTTACTATGTGAGCTCTTTCCACAAGACACTCACCTTTACCGATCCATGTCGATGGTTCATGAACATCAATCCTTGACGCTTTATTGTAATACTGCGTTGCTAGCTTAAAATTCTCATTATTTTCTCGTTTCATCTCAAGCTTCCCCAGATAAGTATGATATGCCCCCAAAGCATTTAGAATAGCAATCCGCTCGTACTTCACATCAGCATAATACTCATCAATTTCTGCAACAGGGACAATACCATAAACACATAGTACTCGTTAATTTCAGCAACATAAACCAAGTCAGAAACAGTAGCACGTATATGCAAGAACTAAATATGTAACGCAAAATATATGCACAATTATAGATTATCGGCATGAGTGATGATAATAGAAACGACATAAAGCAATTTTAAATAAAATGATGCTCATCAATTATCTCTTTGCTTAAAATGATCTTTTTTTCTCCAATTTAGAGGAAGAAACAGTTAAATCGAATACCTGGACCCGAACCTTCTTCCAAAATTTGCCGAAACTGTTCGATTTTTCCTTGCTTGAAGTATTCTCTCTGCACGAACAACAATGAACCAGCAGTTTATAGATTATTACATTCTGAAAGCTTTGAGAAGTAATTAGCGAGCCAATCAAGAAGTTTAAGCCCTAACTGAGTCTAAAAATTCCTCATGAGACCGAATCTCGAATCTTAATTGAGTTCAATTTAGGGTTTGGTGACTGACCGCGATGATGAGCCAGAGATCGAGAGGAGCCTGCTCGGCTTTGAGGATGTCGAGGATGTCGGAGGCGTCCCTCGGCAATTGATCGAGGGCGACCCTGACCTCCTCTTCTGAGTTCTGGACTGGAATGTAAACCGACGCCATTGCTCGAGCGATCGAGCGCCCGGTCAGTTCGCCGGAGCTAGGGTTTCGATCGATCGACCGCCGAGTTCTCACGGCGAAGAGAGAGAGAGAGAGAGAGAGTTGCTATCGGATTTGGGTATTAGGGTTTAAGTGAAAGCTTTTGTGGGATTCGATAACCCGAATAGATCTTTAGAAAGGACAAATTTTCAATACAGACCTTTTATGTATTTTATTTTTAAAAAACAACATATTAAAACTTTATTTATCATTTTCGACCCAGTTTCAGCCACGTGGCTGAAACTGGGTCG
>JBAKGM010000002.1:1371720-1397226 GCA_037177215.1 Asparagus racemosus
TATATAAAGTGGATTTATTAATATATTTGTTAACATCAAATCCATTAATCTAAGAATTAAAATAATTATAATTGTATAATCAATATATATTCAGGTATTTCATATATTGATCCGTATATTTTATTACTTATCCATATCTATAATCATATCATATTGGACATAGATGTTTAGTGACCCTATAAATAGCCCAATGAATATGGAAACGGATATATTTGCTGAACAGATATTTTTAGCACTCCTAAAAAAAATAACCCCAAAGGAAATTAAAAGATAAAAAGGAACTGGGAAAAACAAAGATCCTGATCATGACCTACGTTTGATTCTGGCCGCAACTTTTTCCCGTCTCCCCCTCTCTCTATCATTCTTTATTCCTTTCCTTTTCCTTCGACCCATCCACGAGACCCAGCTCGAGCTCTCTCCCCCTTCCTCACTCCAAAACCCAGACCCCAAATAGAAAACCCATTACAAAAATGGCGGATGCTATCGAATTACTCTGTAATTTCCATAAATTTCCCATTTTGGCCCCGACCCATTTGCGACATGCAACCCAAAAGCCTGTTTCTGTTCTGGGTTTCTCTGATTATGACAGCTCGAGAAGGAAACTTGCGCTTTGCTGCAGAGCCCTCGATGCGAAATCAGTGGATGGGGAGATGTTCTCTTTGACTTCCTCGAGCAAATCTGATGTGGATTATCTTGGGGAGAGCACCAAAGGCGATTTGAATGTGAAAAAAGAGCATCTTAAGGCTCTTGGTGAGTTTTGTTAATCTTTTTTTTTTTTTTTTTGGTTGCTGTAAAGGTGTTCCTTTTACTAGTGCACATGATCCTCGTAGATTATGTAATGACATAATTTATATTTACATAAGGGTGTATTTATAATGACATGATTTATAATTACATAAAGATGTTTCGACCAAATGACATAGCCCTTGAATTGAATAAAATATAGGATCCATATAACTGAAATCAAAAGTTTAGGGTGAAGGCTTTATTGTTGTTGTGGTGGTTGTGGTCCTTGGATGTACTTCTACTAGCTCTTAACTTTCAGGATTGTGCAATATCTTCTAATTATAGCATCACGTCATGAAAGAGTACTGTTCATGCAACCATTCCGTCGAAATGGAATTTTATAATATACTCTTCCTTTGGGTCATGTTTTGAAGGTATTGATGGTCAGCTCACCTTAGATGGCCCAATTGAAGAGATAGCGAGGGTTGAAGCTAGAGAAGCAGAGATGCTGCTTAGCGATCTGGGAATAGCGGTATAATCCAAAATCAACTTCTATGCTCTTTTTTCTAGGCTTCATCATGTTGATCATATTTTCCCGGATCATTTTGCATCAAGTTCTTCAGTTTTTCGTGTCTCATATAAGCATAAATTTCCATTTATAAACCAGATACTCAACCGTTGCATGCTTATATATCTATCTAAACTTTAAAAGTTATAAGATCAATGGGCAAAAGGATGATAGTTTCTGGGATGCAATAACTTTGTCGGCAATCTCTTAGCTGTCCTAGGTAGCTACTTATTTGAATGATGGCATACTAGAAAACTCAGTATGATGCTAGTAGTAAGTTATTAGTTGGAATTGTAGTATTGTTTTTTTGTTTACGATTTAGGGGAGACCTCTGTGGTACCCCAGACAGGACACATGTGGACTTCATTTATGTTTTGATGACAAAAAAGAAAAAAAAGAAAAAAATAAAAAAGCTCTGAGAAAGTTGAAAAGGGTTATCTACACACCCCCGAAGTTCAAGGGGATTTAGTCGAATTAAAAAAGTTCAAAAGGTTACTAAAACTAGTGGCGGATCTAGGCAGTGGTGTTCACATGCAACTATTAGCTCATTGAAGTAAGCAATCCGCACGATTATTCTCCCCACTGATGTCCTACCATAATTCTAGTGGTGTCCTAAGTACTAAATAAAAGAAAAAAAAATTAGTAAATATGTCTATAAAGTAAAGAATTCAATGGTGTCATGTGACACCACTAGACACTATGTAGCTCCGTCACTGCCTACAACACCCTTAAAGTTTTGATGTTTCTCGAAATAAATAGTAAAGGGATAATCTGCAGCACTCTCAAGCTTTTTCTTTTTCTTTTTTCTCCTTTTTTTGGGGTGGCGTGGGCAAGGGGGGTGGCGTTCCTGAAATTAACCCTAATGACATATAAAATGTTTTTTCTAGAATAAGTTTGGTGGGTCCATCTTGAAGAAGCTACTTCAGTATTCAATGTCCCTCAGAAGCTTGTGGTTGAATACATTTCCCTCATTAGATTGATAACTAAGGAATGGCATGTAGGTTGGATTCATGAATGGGCAAAAGGCATGAGATAGAAAGGCAGTGGTTGACCTGTTACATTTGGTGTTTGTTTTTGGTTGTATGTGTTGAGATGATGAGTAGCCTTTGTAGTTATACTTCTATCTTTTTGTCACTCATTTTTCCTTCTTGTTTGGTTTTACCCTTTTGGTATTTTTGTACTCAGGTTCTTAACTTTGCCTTTTTTTTGTGAGGGACCAAATCATTTCTTTTTAAGAAGAGAATTTTAAGTGAGGTGTACATGAGCCAATTTAGTAACCTATTTTCATATTGATTTTGCCTATTGTTTGTACTGATTTTGTTATTGATGATGGAACACATGCAGTCTTCTCTTTCCTCTCTAGATGATTTAATAGAGAATATTCTTCATGTGATTTTTTTCTTTTATTCAATGAAGCCATCATTAGGCTAAGATATCTCCTTAGATTGAGTTGCAACGGGAAAGTTTTGCATTGAGGAGATAGCCAGCCACCTTTTAGTAGTGCATGAAAAAAGGTGAGATTCTCATGCCATATCTCTCTACAAATAACTCTGAAGCTAACAAGTTGTCATGGGCCCAACCACACGTACTGTGATTATTTGGGAGAAAGAGCTTAGATCATTATTTTAGTGAGAGAAACTATATAAATATAGAAAGTTATACCAAAAAAAGATCTAGATGGAAAAGTATAATCAAGAATCTAAATGGCGCCTTTATCAAACTAACAAAAATACTTTGAATTAATGAACTCATTTTTATCGAAATATAGTAAAAAATAACTACCGTTTCAAAAAATTTATCTCTGATTCCTACGAGATTGCGATTGATTGAAATCCGTAACCGTAAAATTCCTAATAAACACAACAACTAATTCCGAAAGGCGACAACAAATTAATCAAATCAAACTCAAAATTTGCAAAAAGGTAGTTAGAAAATTTCCAATGATTCAGTTGTCGCTCTTTCTCCTAGACAATTGTAGTATCTTTGGATTCCTCTTCAATCGCAATCGCATTTGGCGCTCTCGATCTCGATTTGATTGGTGTTGTTGATGGTTGTTATGGGTTTTGGTTCGAGTTTTGGACTTAAGATCGCTTTGCTACTTCGAACTTTGGCTGACATTTTTTATTTTTTGAGGAAGAAGAAACAAATATTGATCAGATTAGGATCAAAAGTTTTACAGAGAGAAACTACATAAGATAGAGATTTACTCTGTTCTTGATAAAACTAAAGAAATTACATAGAAATAGAGAACACTGTCCAGGACTCAAAAAGCTCTAAACCTTAGACCATAATTTTAGTGAGAGATACTACATAAAAGTACAAACATATACCAGAAAAAGATCTCAATGGAAAAGGATAATCAAGAATCTAAACGGTGCCTTTATCAAAATTAGGAACATGCTTCGAATTAACGAACTCGTTCTGATTGTAATATAGTTGAGAATAACTACCGCTTTAAAACTTTTATCTCCCTGATTCCTACGAGATTGCAACTGATCGAGATCCGTAACCATAAAATTTCCAATAAATAGAGTAAATGATATCAATAGCAAACTAATCAAATCAAACTCAAAACTGCAAAAAAAAATAGCGAGAATATCTCTAATGATTTAGCTATTGCTCTTTCTCCCAAATAATCGTAGTATCTTTGGATTGTCACATTTGTGCTCTCAGTCTCAATGTGGTCGATGTTGATAGTTGTTTAAGGTTTTGGTTCGAGTTTTAGGCTTGGGAATGCTTCTTGCTTCAAACGTTGGCCGACGTTTTCGATTTCTTCTGAGGAAGAAGAATAAATATTGATCACATCATGATCAAGAGTATTAGAGAAATTACATAAGACAGAGGTTAGTTCTGTTCTTAGTAAAAATAAAGAAATTATACAGAAATAGAGAACATTGACCAGGACTCAAAAAGCTTTAAACCTCAGATCATGATTTTAGTGAGGGAAACTACATAAAAATAGAAAATTATATCTGAAAAAGATTTGGATGGAAAAGGATAATTAGGAATCTAATGGTGCCTTTATCAAAATCACGGGTAAACTTCAAATTAACGACCTCGTTTTGATCGTAATAAAGTCGAGAATAATTACCATTTCAAAATTTTTATCTCTAATTCCTACGAGACTGCAATTGATCGAGATTCGTAACAGTAAAATTTTAAATAAATACAGCAACTAATTTCAACAGCGAACTAATCAAATTAAATTCAAATTTGCAAAAAATAGCAAGAAAATCTCAAATAATTTAGATATCGCTTTTTCTCCCAAACAATCGCAATATCTTTGGATTCCTCTTCAATTGCAGTCTCATTTGACGTTCTTGACCTTGATTTGGTCGGTGTTGTTGATGGTTATTTGGGGTTTTGGCTCGAGTTTTGGGATTGGGACCACTTCGCTGCTTTGAACTTTGGCCGATATTTTTTATTTCTTCTGAGGAAGAAGAAACGAAGAAGAAACGAATATTGATTATATCAGGATCAAGAGTTTTGCAAAGTGAAATTACATAAGACAGAGGTTAGCTTCTCCGTTCTTGATAAAAATAAAGAAATTTCATAGAAATAGAGAACACTAACTAGGACGCAAAAAGCTTTAAACCTTAGATCATAATTTTAGTGAGAGAAAGTACATAAAAATAGAAAACTATATCAAAAAAAGATCTAGATGGAAAAGGATAATCAAGAATCTAAGCCACGCCTTTATTGAAATCACGAAAATACTTCGAATTAACGTACTCATTTTTATCGTAATAAAGTCGAGAATAACTACCGTTTCAAAAACTTTATCTCTGATTCCTACGAGATTGCGATTGATCGAGACCCATGACCGTAACATTTCTAATAAATATTGCAACTAATTTCGATAGCGAACTAATCAAATAAAGCTCAAACTTTGCAAAAATAGCAATAAATCTCCAATGATTCAGCTATCGTTATTTCTCCCAAACGATCGCAGTATCTTTGGATTCCTCTTCAATTGCAGTTGCATTTGGCACTCTCGATCTCTATTTGGTTGTTGTTGTTGTTGATGGTTGTTTGGGGTTTTGGTTTGAGTTTTTAGTTTGGGATCGCTTCGCTACTTCAAACTTTGGCCGACGTTTTTTATTCTTCTAAGGAAGAAGAAACAAATATTGATCATGTCAAGATCAAGAGTTTTACAGAGAGAAATTACATAAGATAGAGGTTAGCTCTGTTCATCATAAAAATAAAGAAATTACATAGCAATAAAGAACACCGACCAGGGCACAAAAAAGCTTTAAACCTTGTATTATAATTTTAGAGAGAAAAATTGCATAAAAATAGAAAATTAGAACAGAAAAAAATCTTGATGGAGAAGGATAATCAACAATCTCAACGGCATCTTTATCAAAATCACAAATATACTTCAAATTAACGAAATCGTTGTGATCGTAATTTAATCGAGAATAACTACCGTTTCAAAAAAAAAATTCTCTCGGGTTCCTACAAGACTGCGACTGATCAAGATCCATAACCATAAAATTTTCAATAAATACAGCAACAGATTCTGAAAGCAAACTAATCAAATCAAACTCAAAACTGCACCCAAAAAAACCAAGAAAATCTCCAACGATTTAACTGTCTCTCTTTCTTCGAAACAACCCCTAATGATTCAGCTTACCTTAGATGGCCCAACTGAAGAGATAGCGAGGGTTAAAGCTAGAGAAACAGAGATGCTGCTTGGCGGTCTGGGAGAATAGTAGTACCATCGAAAATTGACTTCTATGCTCTTTTTTTTCTTTTTGGTGTGTGTGTCTGTTTCTTCCCATAGGTACCACAACCATAATTTCTTAATGCCTCATCATGTTGCTCATATATTAGTGGATCGTTTGCATAGAGTTGCTCAAATTTTTGCTTAATCTTCTTCAATTTTTCATGTCTCATCAAAGCTTAAATTTCCGTTTATAAACTAGATGCTCAAAGGTTGCATGCTTATATATGTATCTAAACTTTAAATTTTATAATATCAGTGGGCAAAAAGGGTGATAGTTTCTAGGATGCATTAGCTTTGTTGGATAGCTATTAGTTGTCCTAGGTAGCCACTTTGTTGAATCATGGCATACTAGAAAACTCAGTTAGTGTTATGCTAGTACTGAAGCGATTAGTTGGAATAGTAGT
Organism: Asparagus racemosus; assembly: GCA_037177215.1. Classification (NCBI taxonomy): domain Eukaryota; kingdom Viridiplantae; phylum Streptophyta; class Magnoliopsida; order Asparagales; family Asparagaceae; genus Asparagus; species Asparagus racemosus. Next base: position 1,378,148 of record JBAKGM010000002.1, read on the forward strand.
ACTATGTTGTCATTAATTATTTAGGGGAGACGTCTGCGGTACCAGACATGACACTTATGGACTTCGTTTATGTTTTGATGAGAAAGAAACAAATAAAAAAGCTCAGAGAAACCAAAAGCACCGATATTTCACCTACATTCTGGAGCCTGTAGTGTATATGTCCAATACATATCCATTGCTAGCATGTGGTTTAGTTTCTAAACGTATCTCCTGTTGGGGACACACACACACACATGCCTGTATTTATGCATGCATACATACATATGCATGTACATATGCATATTTATGTACCTCCATATGTACATCTACGCCTTACATATGTTTTTAGATAGTCTTTCCATATCCTTGCATGTTGCATACCTGTTTTATGGTTGGTGATATTTAGGTTTCATGGTTTATATGATTTGTAGATTTATAGTTTATATTATTTTGTTACGAGTGTTTACGTTATATATCATGTCTTCTACTAATTTATCTTACACACATCACACGAAATTGTTGTTTTCATAGTGTATAGTATATATGTCCTAGGTTTATATATATATTTTTAAAAGATTTTGCTTATTTGTGAATCTTGCTTTATCCTTGTCCTGATATCCATGTCTATGCAACACAAGAAAACACAGAAAAGAAGAAGAAAAGAGGGGAAATAAAAGAGGGGAAAAAACAAAAGAAAATGACAACGTTTCTTTAACAAAAGAATATGCATATCACCTAATAAACAACAAAAGCTATCAATTACTTTTTCCAAATTAGCTTAGTTGAAGCAATATCAACACCGTCATTAGTTCTAGATGTCTAATTTGACAAAGAAGTTTTTCAACATGAAAATAGGGAACTCTGTTTCATTCTTATCACATGATGAATATTAAGCATGCTGGTGTTGTAAATCATGGAGACTAGTTGCAATGCACATGTGTAGTAGCAAGAGGATATAGTAAAATACCAATAAATCAACCATGTAGGGAGCTGCACCTTTTTTTCTTTTTTTTTTTGGCCTTGTGGAGGCTTTTTCATGGCGCCTCTTTGCATGTTCGTCTCCTCCCCCCATCCAATTTAGAAGCTGACTGGCTAATTCCAGGTTCATAAAAAGCTAGCAGTTATTTGTGCTTCTCTTTTGCTAAAAACCTAACACCTATTAACAGATTGCAAAGCGAATTACCAACAAAAAATGATGGCACTAGTAACTTGACTTTCTATGAGATAGTTATATGAAGTTATGAATCTTCTCCCAAAAAAGAAATATAGATATATGAACCTAACCCTATATGGATTAACATGCCTTTGCCTTAAAGTCTTGTATTATTTGAGTAATCGACGTAGCACATATAAAGTTACAAATCTAGTTATTAGTTTCTTTCATCTTCGACTATCGTTTGATCGCTTACTATCAGTAGATTAGTGTTATCGTGTTCTGTAGTAGAATGTCTAGTTCCAAGGGCTATTTGTGAGGGCCTAGCATGAGATAATATGCTGTTTAGGAGAAAACAATAGATTGATTGAACATAGTTGGGGCTGAATTTGAAAGACATAGTGATGGGGAGCGGCGTGAGGGCTTCAAACTGGAGGCAAGGAATCGTTGACTTGGCATAATGGGGATAAATTCCATGATAAACAGAGACCGATGTTACTATTTCACTCACTAACAATAACCGGTTTTACTATTTACTGTGAATAGTGATATCGCTACAGTTAACTTGCAAACAGTGACAATCTTTTGGGGTTTTTTTTGGAGGGGATATGAGTTGTGGAAATCAAGAAAGATAATTGGAAAAGGATTTTGATAGGTACTATGCTTCACACCTAGGGGCTTCACACCTTAAAAATGGGCTTCACACCCTCATAGCACTTCACATGCCAATAAGCAATTCACATACTCAATATCAAACTCAATTTTTTATTCATCAATGTTTATTCCTCATGGAGGATTATGTCTCTTATTTATAGGAAAATAAAGTAACTAAACACTTAAGGAAGTAAATAAAAATCCTAATCAAATCAAAACCTAACAAAATTAAAAGATACAATTAAAATAAAATCCTAGCTAAAATAGAAAGAGATTTCAAAACCAAATCCCAAAGAAATCCTACCTAAATTAAAAGATTACATAGAATCACATAAAATCCTACCCAAAAGGAAAGATTCTAATAAATCCTAATCACATTACATGAAGGGTCCACGATTGTCCTGCATCAAATCTCTCCTTGTTTGAAAAAACTCGACCTCGAGTTTCATAGTGAGCGAGTGTAATGTTTGACTTGATTGTTTCTCTTCAAATTTTGGATCCTACGGCTCTGATAGTAAATGATGGGGAGCGGCGTGAGGGCTTCGAACTGGAGGCGAGGAATCGTCGACGACTTGGCATAATGAAGGATAACTTCCATGATAAACAGTAACTAGTGTTACTATTCCACTCACGAATGATAACCGGTTTTACTAGTTGTTGTGAACAGTGATATTGCTACAGTTCACCCGCAAATAATGACAATCTTTTGGGGTTTTTTGAAGGGGAGATGAGTTGTGGAAATCAAGAAAGATAATTGGAAAAGAATTTTGATAGGTACTAAGCTTCACACCCTAAAAATGAGCTTCACACCCTTATAACACTTCACATGCCAATAAGCAATTCACATGCTCAAAATTAAATTCAATTTCTTATTCATCAATGGCTATTCCTCATGGAGGATTACGTCTCTTATTTATAGGAAAATAAATCAACTAAACACTTAAGGAAGTAAATAAAAATCCTAATCAAATTAAAACCTAACAAAACTAAAAGATACAATCAAAATAAAATCATAGCTAAAATAGAACGAGATTTCAAAATCAAATCCTAAGGAAAATCCTAACTAAAATAAAAGATTACATGGAATCAAATAAAATCCTACCCAAAAGGAAAGATTCTAATAAATCATAATCGCATTACATGAAGGGTCCACGATTGTCCTGCATCAACTACTAGTCATCACATCATTTACCACCTTGCCATGCAAATTAATAGCAAGGACACAAAGCAATCCAGCCACAATTTCAGTGCACACCAACCAGTATATGGTTCATAATTGACACTTGCCGCTAGCCTTTAGCCTACACAAAATAGTTATCTTCACAAATATAAATATTCCGTAAAAGTTCAAAAGATTCAAAAGTTAAACCAAACGTTCACAAGCTTTCTTTCACCATCCATTCTCCCCCAAACAAAAAAAATAACAAAAAAAAAGATTAGTGCAACCTCTTCATGATAGAAAAAAGGACCCCAAATCATTGAAAAAATGACAAAGTTAAAAAACAAAAGTTCAAAAATTTTTTTTTGATACTTGCATCTTCGAAGACCAAAAGGATGTCATCTAGAGAAATATTGTGCACGTCCACAGGCTACAAACTTAAATGAAAAAACAAATCAAGGAGACAAGATTGGCTACTCTCCAAGTAGCGAGTAAAAGTCAAAAAGTTGTTTGCCACTTTGCCCCATGCAAGACTTAATTATTTGTCATCTCAAAATAAGGCAAGTGACTTGCCATTGTTCAAGTTCCCAATAGGATCCCTACCATGCAACCTGAAGCCATTGCTCTAAGAAGCAGCTTGGGCGCCCACCTAGGCCTAAGTGGTATCTAGGCTGCTCGCTCAATAATTCTTGAGAGCACCAGGCGAAGATGGGCAGATTATGTGGACTCACAGCGTCAAAAAAAGGTGTATTGCCCCGTTAAGCATAAGTATGGGTGAAGAGGGCATGCCAAGTTAAAAGGGATCATATCAGAACTCGATCTAAGTTCCTCTCATATAAAACGGTAAGTACAGATTGTGAATTTTTGAAATAATTCCTTCCTCTATCTGTGCTAAAAAAAGCGCCAACTAGCCACTTACGGCGCTCCCGCCTAGACACTTGGGCGCTAGGTCCAGCGCCTGGAACAACCTATTGCTTTCTAGAATATTGCTTTGAGAACAACTTAGCACACAACTCAGTGAGAATCATCAACAAGACGTTATCCAAAATTTTATTAGCTCAGCTATATATAATTCTTTCTTCCATTCTCTCTAAACTAGCAAGTAGAACGATAATAATCTGATTATCGGAGTCAACTCATATCATGGTCTACCATAGAAAAGCCACTTTGACTTTACAAAAGAAAACAAAAATGTTAAATGATTATCTTCAACTGCTATCCAACGTAACATTCTCAGTTCAACTACACTCAATCTCAATTTGAATTCACTCTGATTTCGGACCATTACAACAAGGATGGCTCTCTCCAATTCTGGAGTTGCATAATAGTCAGAAACACATCTCCACTTCAATTATCCCTGTTTAATTCCATGAACAGCAACACCATTTTTAAGAATGAAGCCATAATCAATAGACCCATGGTGCAAATGACTCCCGCCAAAAAAGAAATCTAATTATACAAGAATAAAGATGAAAAGTCCTTTTTATCCATGGTAGGTTTTGATCAGGTGAATGGTCAAAATTAAAAAAACTGACAAAGTCTAACCCTAAAAATCATGTCCGTATTACAGATGGATTCATGGTATAGGGTTATGGAGGACCAGATCTTACATCCTACACAGAGGAAGATGCTCACTTTCCCACTCTTCTAGTAGAATAAAAATTGTCTCTTAGTGACATCAGAAATCACCTGAACCAACATATATCTACCTAAGTGCAACACGAATGGTAAATGATGATGGATTACACAAGGATCAAAAGGAAATCCAGCCAGATAAAACATGGTTGAAAAATAATGCACATAACTGAGAAAATATGGTGCAAAACCGAGTTTGCAAGTAGATTTAACGTCAAAAGTACTCAGAGCCTAAGATCTTGGCGAAACCAATGATGCAAAGGGCATCTTATGTTCTTTCATTTCAAAAGGCTCGTTGATGTGAAAAGGACAGCAAGGTTAAGGCCGAAATACGATTTTAACAAAAATGGTCATTGATAAAGAAGTTTTGCTAAGTAGGATGAGCTACAATTAAGTGCAGTAAAAGAACTTTTGAGGGAAATGTATCTGATCCTTTAATATTTTGACTGGAGAATGTGTACATTGTAAGTAGTTCCATATATGTGCATCTGATACAAGCATTTCCTCGGAAAGCTCAATGATGAAAAGTTAAAAAAACGAATTCAAGATACCAAACCTGCTTAAGACCAACTGCCTATGCAACAAGATGACACATGCATGAATATACACAGAAGCACACAAACAGACATGCATCAATGCATGCAGGTACATAGCACACAAAAACAACAGTCTAGTGGAATGAACACTGACAATAGAAAATAACTCTAATCCAATTAAACATACTTTTCCTTAAGAGGCTGCATGAAATATATTGCATCCATCGCGGGCATCGGCTGCCTTCGTTTGTAAAGGTCTTCCACCACTACATAGCAAATAGAACCGATGAGAAATGCAAAAAAAAAAAAGAGGAATGCAAAAGAGGTCATAAATTCAAACTAAAAAAGAAATGCAAAAATGCTCATAAGTTTGATCTCAAAAAAGAAATGCAAAAGAGGTCATAAGTTCAAAACGGAAGAGAAATGCAAAAAAGTTCATCAATTTATAAGAACCAATCATACAATGGATAATTATAAGTAAACTACACTTTCCAAACTATTCCTACACTACTAGACACAAGTGTGTGGGGATCCTTCTACTTGATTTGCTATTAAGATTGATGAGTCATCATGGACCCCACAATCCTTGGGTGTAGTAGTGTAGGAGTAGTTTCAAAAGTGTAGTCTAGTTATCACTACTCTAATATGGTTAGGGGTAAAAGTAGAGTTCTGTCTGGAAAGAATACTGGTCGATGAAGCAAATTTTCCATACTCTTAAAACTTGAAGCTAGAGTAAGGGGGGAAAACTATGTAGCATGAGCATCCAACATAGAGAAATTATTAAAGCATAGGCCAGGCTGAAGTGAGCACAAATTTGTTTCTAAAACATGACCAGAAAACCGCCGTTCCCAAACATAGAAATTAACAGGAATTAACTAGCCTCCTATAAAAATAAATTGCTATTGGCTAGAAGATGAAAGATAGAGAACACAGATATCCAATAAGTTGCTCATATCAACTTACATGAAACTCCTTCATCTGTAACGTCAGTCAACTTGCACGAACTTGACATGATTCTCACAGCAACTTTGTCCATGATGAGTACCTGAAAGAAACCAGCAATTATCAAATTCGATTAAAGAAATAATTGAAAAGAAAAATATAATGAAAGAAAGTAATCAGGGGTCAAACTTTACATATTTATTTTTGTATTTAAAACGGGACAACCTCTACAAGTAGCAAATGACCTCAGATGTCATGTCAAAGAAATAGTTATGAACTGATATCAAGTCAATATAAATAAAAACATAAAAATATCTCTCATCTACTTATCTTGTCTTAAGTGTAAAAAGCTGACATGATTGATATCTATGCTCCAACTTGATGGGGAGTGTTAGAACGAGTATTAGACTGGTATAGCACATTTTGTTCCTTTGCAGCAACTTATGTATTGCTTGCCCTCTACTCAACCTATCATCTAATAAATAGGTTGGTATGGCTCGTTAATAAAACATCTCTCTTAGTTTTCTCTTTCTACAATCCTTATCACCAATTCAGGACAATACTGACATAGACACACTTACATCCTGTATTAAGCTTAAAGCCCTGAAGTTATGGGAAATAGGAGAGCTTCCATACAACCTAGAGAGCCTGGTCTGTAGAAATATCAGCCTTCAGTCATGCTATTTAACTAATATCTAACCCTGGTTCTCTCTGATAATTTTAGCCTTCTTACTCCAGAAATTCATATTAAATAAAAGCCTCCTTCAAAAGCTATAAAAATATATTACAGTTATATATATTGTCACACAACAACACGTGCACTATATTAGAAAAATATTCAGATAAAAGTGTCCATATTAAAAGAAGAAAATAGAAGAAGGATTAATAATTTGAAAATTGGGATGATTGAATTCACAAAGCAGCACGTGATAACCACTATCTTCACTCTTAAAAATCTCCACAGACATCCATGCACGGCACAACAAATCAAAAGAAATAAACGATAACTGTTTAAGCACATATATATAGAATCTCCACAATGTTAACTTATCAGTGCATGGAGATAGTAGCATTAAGTAAAGGAAATCTTTAATAAAAAACTCCAATGCAGCTTCTCAATACTGGGAACTATTCAATATTTGAACAATTGAAAATAAAGGGGAAAGTCCACGAAAGACTGTATATCAATCACCATCACCAGGCCCTACACATTAAAATGAGGCCAGCTGTTGAGAAAGCTAACAAAGTGACATCAAGATGTCAATGCTTAGCATGTTAGGGCAAAATTCTGGTCCCTGCATCAGCAGAAAAGAGGAGGACCGTGTGATGAAACTTAGAAGGCCTGGTAGGTAAAAAAGAAACCTATTTAAACATGCAATTTGAAGCTTATGCAACCAAGGAGCAACCATTCTAAATTCCCCAGAATGGGTAAAGAGTCCAGACAGAGCGGAAAGTTCACAAAACAAAAGGAGAGAAACAGGCAACCACTATACAAAAAGACATAATTGACTATATGTCCTATAAAGTAAAAATATTCCAAAACATTGATAACTACACAGCATTGTGCACACTTCTTCACCACTGCAGACCATGTAAAAACATGCAAATGTAATATGAACCAGTACATCATAGAACAAAGCCAGATGTAAAAGGCATATAGAAGGTTATGTGTCACTATTACCTTCCATGGTGCCTTCGAGTCTTTCTTTGCTTTGGTTGATCGAAGCATTTCATATAATAATCCTGAAATTCAAATAAATTCGAATATTATGAGAAAAAAGAATGAAGAGACCACAATGCAAGAGCAAGAATGGTTGTAAACTGTAAGAATAGTTATTAAAAGGCACGCCAAACCCTTTTCAAAATAGGATTATCCTCTACCCACCATCCCTCCTCCTAAATCAAACACGAAATATAACCTACATCTAAGCTTTAGTAGGAAAAGAAATTTGAGGTTCAGTAGGTCAGTAGGTCTCATGTTAACCTGGAAATCAATACTGAAGCTTGACGCTTGCCAGGATATTCAGGATTTCAAGTATCCAATAAACATAAACCATTCGACCAAGTTTTATATGCGCAGGAAATATTTTTTGAGATTTTACTAAAATGAAAGTCATAGTTAGACCAAACTAGCAGCAAGTCACCATCAACATCATGAAATCAAAGAGGACGACTTGGCTGTTTGTGATAATGTATTATCAAGAATATTTTCGGTTTTAATAGAATACAAAGTAGCAACTAACAAGTGTTAGCATGTTGTGAGGGATTACTTTGTGCTCAATTAGAAACTGGTCTTAGTAGCTCGTTTGCAACTTTATACCGACTAATAAGTTCCCAAACTTCCACCTGTCAGCTCCGTGATGAAGGGGTAACCAGCAGTCGCAAGTCACTTGCCAGTTCTCTCTAATAACCTTGAGCCATGTTCCGGCATCAGGATTCTTCACATGAGCAACATGACTGAAATCTTGTTTCCACTTGAATGTCATTATATCACCACTTCAAATACACTGTCGCCGAGAAAATCAAAAGTTGCCCATAACTGCAGCCTTCATCCAATCAACTGAAAATGCTACTATATTATTCTTTTCAAACAGTAATCGCATCATATAACACATTAGACCCTATTATATTTCAACGTGCATACAAATTTTACTCCCTATTCCATCTCCATCGAAGTTGTCCAAATTTTATCCCGTCCTTTATGACAACATTGCCCATTTATTATACAAACCATTTGTGCACAAACAATGTCACTTCCCTTCAGAGAAGCTAAATTAGGACATTGTTGTCTATTCCTCCCATCACATTTCCAACTTAAACACCCTTTCCATCTTAATCTTGTATTTAACAGTATCCAAACAATTCAAGTTGTAAACAGCTTCGATCATCCAAAACAAGTTCGAAATCTACGAAAATTTACTACTTCAGTAGTAAAATTCCAAAATTAGCAATCGAAAAAACAAATAGCAAATCGAATAGAGAGAGAGAGAGAGAGGGAAGCGTACGGTCTCTGGTGATCTGGCGAAAGGTCTTGTACTCCGCTCCGCCGAGAGAAGACGAGTCCGAATCCGACATCGACATGGCGATCGACCCTTCGATCGATCGGAGAAGGAGGAATTAGGGTTTTGTCCGTCTCGAGAGGGGATCTGAGGCCTGCTCCCGCTCTCGGCGACGTTGAGGGCGATGAGAGAGAAAGAGAGAATTAAATCAAAAAAAGCGAAATATTTTTGTCTTGATTGATTTATATAGGGATCTTAACGAGGGGGGCATTAAAAGGGAAGAAAGCAACCGCTGGCCGAGCCATTGACCAGGCGAGGGTAAAAAGGGAAGACCTGGTCGCGTCCGCGTTAAAGATACGCACAAGGTTTTTCAAGGATTGGAAATTTGACTGCCTAATACCAGGAGAAATTACTAAAGTAGCCCTGTATATTTTTCTATCTAAACATTTGTTTAAAAAATATTGTTGGGTTATTCAGTTTTTTTTTTATAACTGAACTCGCCTATGAAAATAATTTTGTCTATTTGTTCGAATTAGATCCAGAGATTAGGAGAAATTATCTCTCGTCAGTCACACGATGGGCTGTTGGTGCATAAATAGAAATAGAAAGTAAAGAAATATACACACTAACATATACATGTATACGTACCAACAAATGTGAGAGATGAAACATGAAGGTGTATATTATACTATATTTCACAGTTGCGTAATATAAAAGTACATTTGGTCATGACCATACGAACATAACGATGTAAATTCTAGAAAATCTTAGGAATATAAAACCTGGTGAAATATAATAACCGAGATGAAAACTAACATAAAATGAGGCCTCATTAAATAGGATGCGAAACAATTGCAGCAGTACTAAACTACCCTCCTAAAATAAAGAGCTAACTTTAAAAAAACTAGAAACTAAAATTTGTTCTCAAAATAAAAAATTTTACGGGTAGTGTGAGCCTGAAGACGGATTCCTTATATCCCGAAATGATGTTGGTCATTCGGAGTGCAGAGCACTTTATGAGCTTTTGAAAAACATATTACAATAAGAGATTATGTGAAGGAATCAAAAGATGTCGTCTATTAAAGTCGCATATCGAAAATCTGTCTGAAAATTATCCTTTTTGTTGGATCATCCGGGCTCCATACGATCTAATTTCTCCACACACACAAAAAGAACAAAAAAGAAAAAAGAAATCAGTTATCGCATCTGCATCAAAATAGTTATATTCAAAAATCACGATCAAGGTATTTTTTTATTCCTTAACCATCATTTGCCAACAATGTGAAGTCTGCAAATTCTTATAGAAGGCCCTTTATAATATTGTGCAACTGAGTTCCTAGTGTGGGTGCTACCTTGAGATGATGATGGGCCAACCTTAGTGGGCTCTTCACATAACCTTGATTATGATATCAGTTTTTAGGGCATAGAGCATGTGTTAGGTGACTCATCTACTCCTCCATATACGAATATATGAGGATCCTTACATTAATTGTTCGTACTGCTTTAAATGCTACAGCGACATGAACAGTGGATCTCGAGGCCTCCTCCGATCATAGGGAAAGTGGATTTACTGCTTATAATACAGAAGTATTTACTGTAGTATGAACAGTAAATTCAAAAAAAGAAGCGTGGATGCTAGTCAATTATAAAGGCTAAACCCCAATCTAGAAGCCTTTGATAACCAAACCAAAGTCATATGTATCAAAAAACTGCATTAACTTTCAAAATATCAGCAAAACCCCCATTAAGTAATAGAATTATCACAAAACCCTCTTTAACTTTTAGATTTTATCAGAAAATCTCCTTTAACTTTCAGATTTTATTAGAAAAACCCCCTAATTTAAGGGAGTTTTCTGATAAAATCTCAAAGTTAAGGAGAGTTTTCTGATAACCCCTAACTTAAGGGAGGGGTATTCTGATATTTTCAAAGTTAATGGAGGTTTTCTGATTATCATCCAAAGTTAAGGGGAGTTATTTAGCCATTTTATAATAATAAAATAACAACACTGAGATAGCTTAGCTTTCATACTAAGACTGTATCCAGCCCAAAGTCAAACTAAACCCACATCTTCTCCCATACGCCTATGGATCAATCACTTTCTCACTCTCCATCCTTCATTGCATTTTGTATATTCAACCTCATATTCATGTCCCTCCTCTTGCTCAGTGCGTTGATCAAGGAGCCGGCCATTGAAGAAGACATTCATGCGTCCGAGACGAAGGTCGCCGAGATTTTCATTGAAGAAAACGCAATTGAAGAGGAAGACGAGGAGGAGGGTGAGTTGGAGAAGAGGGCAGAGGAGTTCATTGAAACGATGAACGGAGTTTGGGAGGCAGAGATGGAGATGTTGAGGACTAAATCTAAGTGCAGGGTGTGGCGTTGATCAAACATTGAGAATATAATTAATTTAGCTAATAAGTTAGCTACGTCACATCTATGGAAAACAATAAATGTACACTATTTTTGTACTATAAAACTTAAATACTCTTAAATTCATACAATGGAATCCCGCATACTTATATCTCTTGGTACGTATAAAATGATTATGAGATTTGCGTTAGAATGAGTACATTCTTCTCTTACATCTCAAAGTTTTAAATGTCGGTGCGGGCAGCGTGTTTCATTTTTCTCAGTAGAAACTTTTCCTGAGTAGAAATGTTCAGACCATCTTGGGCTTTTTATCTGGCTACTCTATCTACCTGGGCTTTTAGCTACAACCCTCGGCCACTAACTAACGTCCTACATCTATTGGGCTTTGTGCTCTCCGACAATTTGGCCTGCAGATCTATTAAAAACAATTGGGCCTATAATGTTCTCCGACAATTGTGATCCTGTAATATTCCCTCGATACCCAAATCTATTCCGGATCCCAAATCGCTTTTCGCCAAAAAAAATGGCTAGAGAACTTACTATCAAACAATATCATTATTATTCGCATGTATACTTGCGTGAAGAAAGCAAATAACAAAATGAGATGACTATTAATATTAATATTAATTTCTAGTTTGCACTATCTTGGTTTTGCATTCCCCAAGCAGATTCTTCCCTGCTCACAGTTGTCTTACTTGGTGGAGGCACTTATATGATTGGCCGGCGCTTTATATTTGATTAATTAACAACAAATTACAGACAAATTTAGGCAAATCCAAGATTCTATGATCAAAACATAGTTGCTTGCAAGCAATTGCTGATGTCAATTATTATTCATTTATGCCGACCGTTGACTGGAAAAGGACAAGGGTCATGTGAACATAATAATTTATCACTAAACAACACAAATTAGATATGTAATTAAGTACTTTGATCACTTGAAGGATTTAAGTAACAAGCTCTTTGTACTTATATCTCTTTCCGACTTTCATTAAACTGAGCAAAACTTGATCCCTGCAAAGGTTTCTCTTGTTTTGAAAAAATGCAAGCGACAAAAGCTGGACTCGGGGGGGGGGGGAAAAAATTCTCTTTTTGATCTTCAATCATTGAGTATATATATCAATATAGTTTTATGTACATCAAACAGCGCTACGAAACATCTAATAGGACATAAATTGCTGCTTTTCTAACTTAGAAGGATATCAAAAGATCAGATTCCTAATTTCCACAATTAGAAAAGAAACATAGTCTTTTCTCCAGAATATATATATCATCACCATACATACAGCTTGCATTTTTTTAAAGTGTTTAATTGCAGATAGACCCTAGTAGTGTCGCCTAGTTGCAGATAAACCTCCCGTACTTTTAATTGTGCGGATAGACTCCCTGTACTATTTGGCAAGTGCGAATAGATCCCTTCGGTGATTCTTTTTTTTTTCTGACTCTTTCTGAAGAGTGAAAAGCATTAGCAATTAGCGGTTTTTTTTTAAAAGCAATTGTGAATAGATTCCCTGTGGTTCTAATTCCGTGGATAAACTCTAAAATGAATTTTTCTCATTGTTTCCACTATATCAGAAATGTTCTCTATGTTGAGCTGCTAAAGTTCTCAATTACAGTGCTAGCAATCTCAACCACAAGCTTTTTAACTGGTTTATGGTTACACAAACGATATGATTCCTTTGATAATCAAATTTAACCTAAAGGTGATTATAGGATAAAAAGAAGCTCTAGTTTCTAGCCACGTTTCGATTTATATTAAGCTATTGAGTTCACATGCCTTTAGTGCTGTCAATCTCTTGATTAGGATTGCTAAAGAAAACTTTAAATTTAATCCTTTTGAACTTTTTCTCTAAACTAGGTAAAGCGAAAGGGGAAGCTGCTAATGATGTTTTGTCTACTAATCAGGTGTTAACAGAGGAGGGAAAATGTATCCAATAGACTTTGTTCATGATATTAAATGCGCTTCGGAGAGACATAACTCCTAATTAGATCATTGGACTTTGAGATTTCGGAGGGAATAAGCAGCATCTTAACAAAATAAGCCGTATGGCTCATGGCATGTTTAGGGAAATTTTCAGTAACATAGAGAAATGAATTAAAGCTGCAGACGCATTGCATGATGACCACATTATCCAAAGCAAAGAGAGATTCTTTAAAGGCTTGGACCACAACACGAAAATGAGCCTACACCACCAAAAGGATATCAATTTGTTATTGTATGAAATTTGTTAATTGCATGCCGTGATCAATTCAGTGAATGAATGTTCCCTCCTTTTTAGTTGGGATGAGGCATTAAAAATGGTGGATTTGTCATTGTAAGCATTTGTTTCCACAAATTTCAACCACGATTTCTTTTTTCTCGAAACGTCGATACACGTCAGCAAAAGGGCTAAAGCTATTAGCTTGGTCAACTCCTGATTGTGTTAAACTTCACAAAATTTTATTGTTTTTGAAATTGTTCTTTAAAAGGAGGGAAATTTTTTATTTTTTTTGGTTGGAACAAAAGAGAGATATTTAGTCATATATAAATTCCCTCCTTATGGTACATGGACATGCATCCTTATCCTAATTAGATAGTTCAGGGCTATATTAAGATTGCTCATATTATACAAATATTAATTATGTTCTTTCGTGTTTATAAAGGTAGCGTGAAAACTAGCTCATAAAATATTCGATTTTTCCAATTGTTAATTTATACATCGAAAAGGAGATATGTGATATGTGACTATAGAGCTGACAATTTTCACTTATTCAAGAGCATTTATAATGGCTACAGAATTGTAAATGTCTAGACAGACCACTTGTTAAAGCGCATTATTAGAATTTAATAGAAAAATAAAAAAGCGGTCCCCAAATTGAGGGTGCCAAAGTTCAACTTTCCGAAGCACTGGGTATCAACCTGGTAAAAATGAACTTCAAATTGGGTGAAACTTTGAGGCATCAAATGGGCAAAAATGAAGGTCTGAATACCAAGCTCATAGCGGCTGAAACTTTGGTCTACCAAAATGTAATTAAACCTTAAAAAAGGAAATACTTTGTCCTGCGCTAATAGTGAATTCTGTTGCCTTGTGACATGCAACATACATCAGAACACTTTAAGAAATATATAAACATAAAAAACTTTGGAATTGCAAAACATTTCATTTGAGTGAAATCTCAAACTATTGATCAGCAAAAGACGTCATATGACACTCTTGAGTTGTGCAAGGCGGCAAGGCTCAAGGGGACATAAAAACTATCTAGTTTGCTATTTCAGTCAACCAATCAAGGATCAATTGATGTTCGAGTCCCTTTCATATTCTTCCACAAATATAGAAAATATCATACGATAGAGGAGTAATGAGCCCGTGTCCTCTACTCTTTCAACACAGTAAAACTACAGCCATAAAGTCCACTCCCATAGTTTCCAAAAACAAAGGACTCCACCATAAGACCTCAATTTTAAAAGGAGAGCACTCCAAAATGACCACATATCAAACTTCTCATTTCTAACCTCCTATCTTTATATCAAAGATATTGCCTACAGTTAATCGTGCATAGACTCTATACACTGTTTGCTAAAGCGTGGATAGAATCTCTAAATGAGTTCGCCTGCACCAATAAAATTATAGGGGGTATTTCCGCAATCAACCGTCGGATCAACATTAAGATCGACTATGATTTATTTCAAATATAAATAATACTAAACCTACTGAATTATTATTAATTATAATTTTCTAGTGGCTAATCGCAATGGAAAGATTACTAATCTCAGCACGCTTGCCTTTAGCTCTCACTAGAGAGAAATCTACAATTCTAGTTAACGACCATAGTTGGCGCCTCCCAACCTCTTAGGTTCAAACAGAGGGCAGAGAAATGTTAGGTCTGAAGCCGGTGAGAGTTCGCTAAAATGTCATCCTCATTGACCCACAAACAGTACCACAAACTTATCACCGAATAAAGCAACATAATCAAATATCACAAAAGATCTTTCGTGACGAAGACAAAGTCAAGCATTAACACTTTGCACTACTAGTCTACTACTAACACCAAGCTCGTTATGTACATACTACAAATCATATGTATTCTTTCTCCCTATCTATTTCCTATTCGTATGTACAATCCAATACCAACAACAACAATACGCGCAAATTTATCTGTCCCGCATGCTTGATGTTCTGAGCCATACAGAGTGTTCTGATAAGATTTGTATTCGCCGGCTTGGGTCTATGAGCAAGATCGAATTAGTCCCAAACTGTAAAGGTTCCTCTTCACCAAGTTGCCCAAGTAATAAAACCCAACGTTAACGCCGCCCTCTTCTTCGGCCCGCGGCGGTTTTACCCTCCGAACCCGGTCCTCGACGACCTTGAGCCGGTCCCGTCCGATTCTGTCGATGACCGACGCGACTGTTTTCCGATCGACCGGGTGACCGGCCGAATCGGTCACGTAAAACGTGTTGACCGCTACCGAGTCCTTCGTTGAGATCTCCGCTCTCGTTACCGATAACCCGTTTTCTCGAAAAGTTCGGGTGACGTCAGCGAGCAAACCTTGATGATCCGCTGTGCATAGTTCTAATTTTACACCCTGAAACAAAAGTTACTAGTGTCTGTTAAATTGGTTTTTGAGGTGAAATGTGATGAATTTGGGTGAAAATTTTGAATTTTTTTTATTTTTTACCTCGGATGATCTGCGCTCGATTGCGGCTTGCAAGCACTGAATCACTCGCTGTCTCTCTGCTTCTGAGCTTATCGGAGTCCCATCTAAATGTCTTATGTAAAATTCCTGCAATTAAAATAAAAATAAAAATTAAACAAAAAATTGCCGAAAATAGAAAAATCTTGAGAGATCCGAGGAGAAGATTAGTACCAGATGAGCTCGATCGGCGTCGGTGTCGATCGTGCCGTGAAACACGACGTACTTCATGTCCGTGAGCGTGCAGACGACGTCGAACAGGAGCTTGGCTCGATCGCGGCACTGAACACCGACGACGGAGTACCCTCTCTCGACCCAATTTTGAACGGAAACCTTCGATTCGTCCCCAAACTTTCTCTCGTAGTCTCTTTCGGCGAACATCATCTGGTGGAGCCTCCGATCGGCGTTTGCGACGGCGATCGGAGACACGGCGGTCCTCGCTCCCCTGAGGTCGTGATCTCTGTTGAGGACGTTTCGCAGTCTCGAAGTTATCACCTCGATCCTTCTCGAATCTTCGATCCGCGATCCAGATTCGACGTCCTTGAGGAAGATAACGGCGGCGATCCGGCCGCCGTGGGTCCAAACCCTAGCTTCGACGATGCTGCAGCTCAGGTCGGCGAGAACGGCGGAGATCTCGGACAAGAGGCCGAGGCGATCGGTGCCGGTGAGCTCGAGCGCGGTGAGCTCGAGATCGGCGAAGGAATCGGACCTGACTCCGAGATCGGAGTCGTTGAGCGACTGCTCGAGGTAGGCGATGACTCGATCGTCGGCGAGCTTGCGGCCGAGGGGGTCGGTGACGTGGAAGGCGTCCATGAACCATCGGCCGTCGGAGGAGATGTAGGCTTTGCGGATCCAGAGGTTGAGATCCGATAAGACCCGAACCGCTTCGAGATGGAGCCCGTGCTTTCGAGCGCTGTCGACCTTCACGATCGTCGCCGTCGAGCACGCCGCATTGTCGATCACCACTCTGCAACCAACAAAAATCCAAATAAATTAAAAATTTTTGAAAAAAAAAGGAAACTTTCAAGTTTTTGTTTGATTTTTACCGAGGAGTGTTCATGCGGGTGACGAGTTTTTGGTACTCATCTGGGGAAGCGGTCCACTCCATCGTCTTCAACCTCTCGATCTGCAAACTCGGAGCTCTAACTGGTGATGATCTCGTTGAGGTCTGGGGTTTGGTTAAATTTGGACGGAAATGACGAAATCGATGGATCCAATATTGGCTTTGGTTGAATCGAATCGAGTCGATTTTTGTGGGTTGGAAGCCAAAGACACGAGATTTGAGGTGGGTTTTTTTTTTAATAAAAATTTGGGTGATAACGCCGTTGCGGCTTCCTTCAGGGTGAGGACTCCGTGGTATTTGTGGTCCGAGAAATCCACTGTTTTTAACTAGTTATTAATTAGCGGTGGTAATAAGATAACTTAACGGTAGTTAACTGATTAGTGATATATGCCGGAAATTAAATTTTGAATGAATAACAGTTTATTTTAATAATTGTGTATCAACATCAATAGTTATGTATAAGGTTTAAAAAAAACACATAATAAGATTTTTTTTTTGTTCGAATAATGGATGAATCTTGATTAAGCACGCCTTACATAAGCTGTCAATATATTTGAACTTATGACCAATTGAGCGGGGAGCATAGCCACCCTCCTATAGTGGAAATTGGCAAACCCTAGTGAGCTATAATCACACACTTGCGACTTTCTATACGGTTTTAGGTTAAGATTTTTTTTTCCCTTCTTATTTTTCTATGTGCCACCTATTACTGCCACGTAGGAGGGATAGTAAGTGGCTGGTGACCAGCTCAAGGATTGGTTTTGCTTGGGGTTAAAGCTAGTGTAAAGTGCTCCATTAGTTGGTTTAAACTAATATTGTGTGATTAAGGATTAGTTTGGAAGGTAAAGTATAAGTTTAGTCCAAAAAAGTTTATGAGTTGTAGATTTGTTAGTTGAGGGGATGGGGTCTTCTTTGTCGTTTGGCCACGTGGCACGCTTGGAACAAATGTAGCCATTTAGCTTAGCCTTCAAGAATAAGTTTACGATACTCGTGCTAAGTAAAATTTTATCATTCTGTTAAAACAAATCACCTTCAATCACCATCAAAAAAGACCTTTTTTTTTTTTTTGATTGCCACTAGCTTTGCTTCGCGGTAAGTATTTTTTTAGCCACTCGTGGACGTAGTTTTTTTACCGATATTATCTAAAACTTTGATACTACTCATAGAACAAACTGTTACTGAAAATACAGGACTTACTAGATTTGGACCCGTGCAATGCGCGGGTTTATTAAACATCGACTTTGAAGGCAAATGAGATGACGTGTCGTTATAGCTTGTTCCAGCGTGGCGCCTACTTGGGCCGGAATCTCGCCTTAAATTCGAATATTCCTCGTCTTTAGCGACCATCGTTAATGAATGCTAATCACGGGCGAAACAAACGATCATTAGCTGTCCGCACGCGACTCGCTCGTTTGAATTCAATAGAGTACGGACAGATAAGTAGTTGGGAGCACGACAGCGGCATAGCGCACGGCGTGACGTGTCGGAATCCTATTGGAGGAATTGTTTGGGGGAATAACGTGGGAGCATTTAAAAACGAGGCGCGGGAATGTTTCGGGTTCGGATCCAATTCGAATCGGGTGCGGGTTTGAGTTGGGTCTCGATCAACCATGTGACGGGGTGTCAGGGACCACGTGCACCGTGGCGTTGTTGGGTCAGGAGGGCGACTTTCCAGCAGTAAAAGTTTGAATTCTAGGAGATACCGCGGTGCACCACAATTTTTTTTAAAAATGTGGTTTAATAATAATAGTAATAATAATCACAGCTCACGTAAAATGAGGAATCTTTTTAGGCTAAATAGCAATTCAACAACTTAGTCTCACTCGCTTTACATTTATTTTTTGGGAAAATTGTGTTAAGGCCCCAAAAGTAAAAAGTTAATGTGACCCAGCCCCTTTGACTTTTTCTCATGTGCTT
>JBAKGM010000002.1:1405022-1426122 GCA_037177215.1 Asparagus racemosus
TTTTGGGGTGGGGGGTGAGGTTGGTTGTTGGGGGGCAAAGTTTGTACCTGAATACAAATATGGTTTGCCAAGGAAACTTATATCTATATACACCAAAATTGGTTACACATGCAGATTAGATGTGAGAGAAAAAAGGATATATGATGCGTATAAGGCATGAGAAATACATGCAAGACTCAAAAATAGATAGGTCATGTGATCCAAGAACTGTTTAACAAAATAGAATGTTAATGTGTCTGCCACATGCAAAAACCTCAGTGAGGCCACCAAATCACTAAAGTTCGTTTTAGATCTGTTCATCTGTTGATCTAAAACCAAAATAATTCCAATTGTCCAATAGGCATAGATAATCAATACAAGCAGACCTAATCTTTTAACTATATCCATACAAGCATTTGGATAAAAACCACATAATCTTGCAGAATTTCACCCAAGGAAGCAATTGTCTCATCCAAATGAATTCCAACTGATTTCAACAAATATTCAAACATGGCCAATTCACTTCCAATCTACCCTACACTCTGCCATCCAACAAGCAAATGATCAAACAAGAAACTAAGGTTGCTATCCGACAAAGAGAGAATATAGGAGTCTGATAAAGCAATTCTCTGGATTATTTAAACGAAGAAAACATGCATAAAGTTCACATTTTCATGAACAGCACTAGCTCATAGGTATAACTGATTATAAAAAGATTAGTTCATATCGATCAGGGTCCGACTGTCCAAAGATTCTTTGACCATTCGTTCATCAAGTGAGCTAGCTGTACTGTTAAACGAATCCTACAGTCGAGCCTTAATGCTGCTATGGTTGCATCAGTTCGGTTGATAACAAGAAACAAGAGAACTGTAAAGCTGACTTGCTGAGAATTTAGTTTAATGTAGGCAACTAGTTCAAGGGCAACACAAACTGAACCTAATTCAAACTTAGATTTGATAGTAATCGTAAATCATAACCACCTGTTGTTGTACAATTAAACTTCACATAAACATAATCAGATAAAGTGTACCAACCAAACTTTGTGAAGCGTACCCCAATGACATTTAGAGCTGACAGAAGCATTTCCTTGCAATATCATAGATCAATAAAATGAGCATCTCCCCACAAGGAATAAATTAGTAGATCAGCAAGCGATGAAATCTCATCCTCGAAAAGCAGCTAATGCATGCAAAGTCATAAATGCAGACATACAACCGTACAGAAACCATCTCTAGCACAATTCATAGGAATGAGAAATAACACCTGATGGAAAGTACCTGACGTAATAATTCCCCACTACAAACTACAACATAGTGCTGGACTGAAAACCCACAAAAAGAGTTGTGAAGAAAAGAAATCAGCTTGTATGATCCTTCCGACTAGAAAAGAAGTCACACAACAAAATATTTCCGTATTAACCTTTACTGAAAGCTAAAAGAGCACTAATTAGTTATGAGCATCAAGATTCCGTCAAATTCAGTGAAATCAGGATTCTGTCATTCCCATACCAAAAATCAGAAAATAACATTAACAAGCTACTAGAACATCAACAAGAATAGAATGCTCAATATAAGACTAGACACTATAGATAGTAACAGTAAAACCATAGGTACAGTGGCAGATCCTGAAAAACTTTCTTGGGGGCAGACGAATATATACAAGTATTGGTAATGGGTTAAACTCAAATGGCATGGGCCACCGAACTCAAATGGGCTACAAATTATTACTTATATAAGCAAGTATTGGGTCATCGTAGTGTAAATTTTCAAAAAGTTTGAGGGACAGGTTGAAATTTGAGAAGGCTTTAGAATGTAATTATGAAATTCTCAGGGGTGCAACTGCACCCTAAAGCACAACATAGATCTACCCCTGCATAGGTATTATCAAGCGTGACCACGAAGAAATCAAGAGACCAATTTGGCAATGTAACAACCAGTATCAACCACTATAAAGTATGAATAAATATGAAAAAAATAAAGTCAAGAAGATATAAAGTAAATATGAATAAACAAGTGAGTGAAAGCAATGTTCAGCTAGAAATATATACAAAAATGATAAGAATTATATATAGCTGACAAGAATTATACATAGCTTTCTCACATTAAAAACAATAAAATTTTGCAGCATTTTACTGGCATATTGAATAGATGAAAGGAGATCACATGAATAATAAATGAGAAAATGCAATAGAGCAAATACCTGAATAAACAACACCACTCCTTGGGCTCCAGATTCCAAACAATCTGTAGGAATATAAAGCTGATATAAAGGCTTCTGGTTAAGGAGTACAGACTATTAACATCACTACAAAATTCAATTGCTCTTGAGCAGAGTATCAATGCTGATCCTCAACTGCTGAAGCCACCAAGCACATCCCAAGTAGGGATGTCCAAGGACAAAATGTACTCACTGCAACAGCTGCAAGAAAATGGTAGCAAGGACAAAGGCAGTATATGGGATGATAGAATGGGAATAGATGTAGGAAGATACACGGGCATTTTATTTATAAAATAAGTAACTATTCCTCTTGCTAGTAAGGAGTGACAGGCAATGCAGAAAGTAAGAAGATGGCGAAGATCGAGACAACACACTAGACAAAAACTTGCACAATCAAACCTAACCAGCATGTTGACACAAAGGATACAGAGAATGCCATAAACCTTAGCACCAAAACTCCACTATTTCCATAATGTTTTCAAAACCAAAATGGTGGAGGTAACGGTAGACTGGAAGGAGGACGATGTGCATCCTAATACAATTCACTATGGAGACTTAAATAGACAGAATATTTTTAAACAAACCAGAAGAGGATCATAGAGAATACCTTTAAATCACTTTATAACATAGCAAGAAGCATACTTAAGTATATACTTAAAGATTCTGCAACGCAAAGGGATGATGAAAGAAGCAGAAATTTTTAATATTGATTCTTTGTATATGACCCAGTAAAAACTACTATACTAAACATCCATCTATTATCTATTATCTATTATCTATTATCTACTACTATTATTTAAGAGAAGCTCTTTTTTGGTGTTCTAGTTCTACATTATTCAACCTTTGAGAAAATTCCAATCATATCCCAAAAATTATACATGTAACTTCCAATAACTTACAACTTATTAGAGAGACAAGTTTGGAGGGGAAAAAACAACTATCAAATTCATAACTATCCCCACTATTTCATAACTACCCCTAATTTTTCAAAATCACAGACCCTTTTCTAAATTTCTCCTCTCCGTTGCTCGTGACCAATATTTTGTAACTATTTATGTTGATTATTAAGAAGTTAACAATTTTTTTCGCACAAACATGTACTATATCGTGCACGCATCACGTGCTCCAGAATACTAGTAATTGCTTAAGATAAGCATAAACTGTATCAACAATCGCGATCAAATTATACCCTAATATAACGATGAAAAATATTTCAAGATCAACTAACGAATAGCCAGTGTCCAAACAGGATAAAGCCTGATCCATCATAACTAAATGTGTGCCAACAAAATCATAAGTAGAAAACAACTTGAATACTTTACTCTGTAATTTTTTGTGTGGTGCTTGATATCAGATCGAGAGAAATGGAAAAGCCAAAACTGACTCAATAATTATAACACAGACGATTGACGTGCATCCCTTTAGCTATGCCAGTCAGATTGACATATAATGATATAATCAAGAGGGCTGCAATTCATATAGATTTAAAAAAAAGGGAAAACAATGGCACAACACTTGTAATTCAAATGTACAGTGTTCATCCATTAGCTGTGAGAGTGCAAGAGTTGGCTGTTTCAGGTCAGAAAAGCATCCACAGAAAATGTGGGTAAAGATATATGATTTTAAAGATATAAATACAATATGAATAAATAAGTACCAAAGGAATTGGCAAGTGCACAGTGTTATAGTAAAAGCACCAAGAATTAGCCTTACAAACATGTCTATGCAGCCTGTATATAAAACAACCAACAGGGGTGCTGCAAGTAAGCTCCACTTGTAGTCCTGTGCTAATAATGTGAAGTGAATTGCAACCTTGTATTATACAGAATAAACAAAAAGGAAAACTCTCCCGCATGAGGTTAAATAGAAAGGAAGCATCACTTAAGCATAAGTCATCCATGCCTGAACCCACCATCCCTAGAATCAGCAACAGGATCCAATTCAGTCGGTGAATCATACCACTTGGTGCTATCATGATAGAATCCATCAACATGCATTCCTACCAAAGTTGAATCACTCACAATGGTTCCATCATGCCTTAGGGGTTTTATTAGTTTGCTATCCTCCTCAACACCACAATTAAGAATGCTCTTCTCATCAAAATCACCACAATCCTCCTTCAGAAGCCACTTGTCACTGGGCTTGCAGCTGTCCCTCATAAGCATCTTCCTTCCATGGCAACCCTCGGTTAACCTGTCCCAGGGCACAATGGTCTCAAGAGCTGAATCAAAATCATTTTCATCCTCATCGATGATCTCAGAATGCTTTGCAAACATCCTATCATGACCATCAAGGAGGTGGTGGCTTCTGTCATTCCCCCATTGCGCAGCATCCTCATCACCCACCACCAATGCATCCTCTGAATGTTGTGCTGCCCCTACACTCCTGAGCCTGTGCAAGATATCTGCCAGCTCATGGGACAGAGATCCCAAAAGCTCCTCCGGCATCCTAGCAATCTTCCCTTCCAACAACCCAGTTTCCTTTCTGAGTTCTTGAACCTGCTGAAGAAGAATGCTATGGTGGGTAGTGCCAGTTTCATCCTTCATGAGACCAATGAATGATTCCGGTTCTGTATCCTCTCTCACACCATAAACCTCAGGATCCAAATCAAAACCCCCCTTGTGTCCAACCATCCGGTGAATGATCCTAGCGTTCCCATCTGATGCACCAGGCTCATGACCTGAATGAACTGCATACAATTTAAACACAGCAGTCCCCTCTTCCTGATAGACAAAGGTCTTATCTTTCTCATTGTAGTTCATTATCGGAACAATTGCGCGAATCCTAAACCCACAGCCGCACCTCTTCGATTGATATGGCTCCCTCTTCAAGACTCTAGCTTTCTTGGAGGAAGACCCAGAAGCTGAAGAGGGCTCCCCAGCTCTATGGCAAGCATAATCTTTCACCTCGGCCATAAATGGCTTATATCTAATATACTTCTGCCGAATGCAAAGCACTACCTTATGTTTCGCTGCGAGCTGCTGAAGCTTTCTCTGTACATCCCTAGCTGGCACATCAAAGGATTCCGTGTACTCAAACCGCCGCCTTTTCGATCGAGCACCACCACCGCCAGATAGTCGGCCCCCAGCTGAAGCAGCACCAGAGCAAATAGGGCAAGAAGAAACACAAATCCTAATAAAAGATTCAGGAATACCGTAAAACTTAGCTCCAACTGTCCAAGACTGCTTGATTCGATCCACCGTCTCCTTAAGCCCGAGATGCCGGAGGAGGTCAGGGTCAGCATGAAGAGAATTCACAATCTCCTGCCACTGCTCCACATGAGAAACACACTGTGAAGGATTACTCTTAAAGTAAAGCAACCCATTTCCATTGGAATCAAGGTGAGCTTGAAGCTTATCCTGGATCCTCTTCCACGCCGTCAAGTATGCCGTATCCTCGTTCCGATCCTTCCAGACGGAACGCCAAGATTTGAGAACCTCCCTCGGCGTCGCGTTCTGAATCTCGTCGGTGGTAGCCACGCGTCCTTCTAAGATGCAGCGAACCATTAGGGCATGAGAATCTCTGTTAAAGGTATAAAATTGAGAGGAAACATGAGGGGTTGGGTCAATATAAGGTACAATTATGTTAGAATTAGGGTCAGAAGGGGGGTCGATGGAGCTAGGGTTTAGAGAGGGTTTCCTCTCTTCTTCAATTTCCTCCTCTTCGTCGACACCAGCAGCTTCATCTTCGTCTTCATCATCATCGTCGTCGTCTGGATCGCGAAAGATAAAGTGATCTAGGGTTTGGGTCTGGTTTAGGGTTTGGTGGAGAGCGGCGACTTCAGGCTCAGGGTCATCGTCGTCGTCCATGAGGAGGGCTTGCTGGTACGAGTGGAGGAGATCCGCTTCCAGTTGATTGGCTAGTGTTTGGCTAGGGTTAGGGTTTGGATTTGGGGCTAGGGTTTTGATGGCGGGGTTCATCGGGGTGATGGTGGGCGATGGTGACGACGATTTCGGCATCTACTCTCTCTTTACCCTCGATTTTTTTCCCCAATTTTTTTTTTCTATAAATTTTTTCCTCGCGAATGAAAATTGTTTTGTGTGAGTAGAAAAATTCCTCTCAAAGGTGAGTTCTTTCGAGCTGAGATTGAGACACGAGGAAGAGAATAGAATCGGATATAGCGGATGTAGAGAGACCTGGACTTGGACCGAGGATTGGACTAGAGAAAGTAGCGTTCCTCGTCAGCATGTGGGACCCACGTGGTGATGGGCCCTCTGTGTGGTGGGGGGAGATGATAGGGCAGGTGCGTTGACCGTCTGGAGTGCTGGCTTGGGGGACAGTGTGGGTCCCACGGGAAGACTGTCATTAGTTCTCCTCCATCTGCCCAAATTATGGGCCGGGAACTGGTTGGGCTTAGTATAAGTAGGGTGAAATTAAATGAGAAATTTATTGTACGTGTGCATGATTTTTATGTTTTTAAGAGGGAACACGAGAAATTAGTTTTAGATCCAAAATAATGAGAATAATTATGAGACAAGTGATGGTTTATTTGGTTAGTCATAATCTTCAATGAAATTCCAATAAAATGACACATTTCATCTTGTTTCTAAGTGAACTAAGCAAGAGAACAAATACCACCGCATATATGGGATAAGTACTAGCCACATTGCAGACTCAAGACTAACCTTGCAATAAAATGGGAGTAAAATCTATGTCTAGTTCTACCATTTTTATATTATATGTTTTAAGTTTGTGTGTGCATTGATCCATAGCGGGTGATCCGGATGGTTAGGAGTTTCTAATATGATCCTCACGGTCTTGGGTTGGATTCCGAGCTTGGTTATCAAAAAAAAAAAAATTTGTGTGAATGGATTGGTGGTATTTGTTCTTCCATAAAGAGACAACTTATAGAAGTAATTTCTTATTCCATAAAGAGACTATCTGGGTAGCTAAAGAAATCATTTAGATTCAATTTATTTTATCAATTTGAATATTATAAAATTTGAACATATTCACATCAATTAGTAATATTTACTTTAGAAAAACAAATTTAGATAATGTTATGTCTATATCTACATCTTTTCTAAAACAGAGAAAGAAAAGGAAAGAAAGAATAAATCAGTGTCTAGTTCATTTACATTTAATTGAAACTCTATGAAGAAACGTTTTCTAATAGGTTTTTAAAGCATGTGTGTGCATGAATTTATTTATTTAATTATTTATTAATATAGGCATGGGCTTGATGGAGATCATAAGCTTACAAAGACAAAAGAATCATTGTCTTGAGAGGCTTATCTGATTTATAACAGGCCTGAATCATGTATTTATAGTTCATTAAATCGTTGAAATTATTACCACAGACCCCATCTGCCCCGGCCCCCACCCCCACACAAAAAATTCCTATATTTCCTTGATTGTAGGGATTAATTTGACAATCATATATGATTCCAGTGACTTAAGGTAATAAGTTTGAAATGACTTTAAGGACTGAAGGGCCTAATATCAATTTCAATAGTATGACGGATTCTAAACGTAATTACGGAGTACGCTGTACGCAGATACATACTCCTGGCAAGATTACGCCTGTTCAATTTCTTTACGTTTTTTTACATCTTTGCCCTTTTGCGCGCAGCCTCGGTGGGACGCAGTTAGGATGCTAAACCGTATCTATATCCAAGTAAATATCTTATGTATACAAATATATTACTCAAATCTATAATTGATAGGATATGGTTCTCGTAGTGAAATATCCGGATCCATATCTGAAATATCCGAATACACGTTAGTCATACTTTTACATAGTTTTAATTATTAGATTATGGATTTGAGTCTAATTTTGATGATCAAGATGTCTAATATTAACCTTTTAGATATATAAATATATTAATGAACTCTTTTGCAACTATAATTTTTTATTAATATCTAATTTTCTCATATTTATTGTATATCCTATATATATCGGTATTCGATTTTAGCGGATATGAATAAATTTTTCTTACAGAGATATTTTCCTGTGATACAGTGTGGGCAAAATGATATGGATATGATAAATATCGCATCCGAGCACCGAATGCACTCCTAGATGCAGTTCGAAAGTCTATAAATACTGATCCCACTTTATCCTCCTCAATCAAGAGATCGCGGTGCTAGTTTCTGAGTTTCAAATTTCTTGTGAACGAGGTAACGTTCAATCTCAAAATTCTATTCCCAATAAAGATCAAACTAGGGCTTTTTCCTCATAAGTTTTTGGTTTTCGATTCAAATTAGGGCTTCCGGCTCAAAAATGGCCACACTGAAATCATCCGTTTTATGGGGAAATTGAATTTAGGGTAAATTATACCAAACCCCCAAGATCTTTTAAGCATTTCGCAGTAATTACCCAAAACTTTAAAATTGCAATAAACCTGTAATAAATTTTGGAATTGCACGAAACCCTGAATAAGTTTCTGCATTTTGCAGAAGTCCCCCATAAATTCGAAACAGAAAACGACGTAAGTCATTTTGAAAGATATTATGGGTTAAGTTAAAGTGTAGTCTACCCAAAAGATATTCGGGGTTTACTGCAAAAGATATTGGGGTTTATTGCGATTATGAAAGTTTTTGGGGGTTTATTATGATTATGAAAGTTTTTGGTGGTTCATTACGATTATTAAAGTTTTTTTTGTTTACCGCAAAAATGCTGAAAGTTCTTGAAGGTTTAGTGTAATTTAACCTTTAAAAAAATTATTCTTTTATAATTACATTTTACAATTCAATTAGTCACAGTGCGTCAGTTCGTTTTAATTTTAAGGCCTTTCACATTGACTTTTTTATACCGGGAAACTCTCAAAGCGAATGGAATTTATCATGATTCAGAATAATGTAATCGCCTTTTCTATTATTTCATATTTATAATGACTTTTTACCGTTAAATTAGTCATGTAAACTATAATTATACCATTCATCAAATTTTCATCTTACTGTTATGTATGTTGTTATCAGTTAAAATTGGTTGGGTGATAAAATAGGATCCACTTATTCATTTACCAAAATAAGAGAAAATACTTATTTTTATTTGTGTCCAAGTGTAGGATCAAAATGTGTACCATTTGAGGCCTACTGCTGTTGGAGAAGATAGCTTGTCTGTTTTTATCAATTTGTTGCCTCTGAAAAAATTTATTCACTCATTTTGATCATTTTGTCGGAGATTGAAAGAATGTATTGGTTTAATGTAGAAGTTAGGATAAGCGTTTTGCTTTTACACCACAGCAGAGTACGAAGAATAGATGGAAAAAGGAGATGAAATGCTAAGAGGCTGGTAGAAACTATAAGAAACAAATTTTTGTATATTTGCTTGGGTGTTATCGTTCGTCCCTGGAGGTTATAAAATATGTTCTTCAAAGTATGCCTTTATCTAAATCCAATTTTTATCTTGTTTTGGTATCATACCACTACTTTAAACTTACTGGTTTGCGATGCAATGATCTCGATTTCAGGGTCTGGTGACGAGCATACAAAGGCGACAAAAGAATCAGTGATCTTGGGAAATAGAAACAGGTTCTTCAAAGTATGAGTTTATCTAAGTGAAACTTTCATCCTGTTGTGCTATCAAACTGAAACTTACTAGTTTTCCATGCAATGATCTTGTTTTCAGGGTCTGCGGGCAAGCATACAAAGGCAACATAAGGATGTTTCAGTGACCTTGGCAAATAGAAAATGGTTCTTCAAAGTATGAGTTTATCCAAGTGCAACTTTGATCATGTTTTGGTATCACACCAAACATACTGGTTTTTATTCAATTATCTTATTTTCAGGCTCTGGGAACAAGCACACAAAGCCGACAAAAGTAACATTTCAGTGTTCCTGGCAAAAGAAAAAAATTCCTTGGAGTATGAGTTAATCTATGTGCAACTTCCATCGTGTTTTGGTATCATACAACTAGTTGAAACATACTGGCTTTCCATGAAGTGATATTGTTTTCGGGATCCAGGGACAAGCACACAAAGGCGACAAAAGAACATTTCAGCGATCTTGGC
Source organism: Asparagus racemosus (assembly GCA_037177215.1). Taxonomy (NCBI): domain Eukaryota; kingdom Viridiplantae; phylum Streptophyta; class Magnoliopsida; order Asparagales; family Asparagaceae; genus Asparagus; species Asparagus racemosus. The sequence goes on from JBAKGM010000002.1 coordinate 1,415,174, forward strand.
ATGTAGAAAAAGGTTCTTCAAAGTATTAGTTTCATCTAAGTGCAACTTTCATCGTGTTTTGGTACAAGTCCCCTAGTTGAAACTTAATGGTTTTCCAGGCAATGATCTTGTTTTCAGGGTCTAGGCGCAAGCACACAAAGGCAACAAAGGAACATTTCAGTGGTATTGGCAAATAGATAAAGGTTCTTCAAAGTATGAGTTTATCTACGTGCGGCTTTCATTTGTATTTTGGTATCATACCACTAGTTTAAACTTACTGGTTTTTCATGCAATGATCTTGTTTTCAGGGTTTGGGGACGAGCACCCAAAGGCGATAAAAGAACATTTTGGTGGTCTTGGCAAATAGAAAAAGGATCTGCTCAAGCTGGTAACAAGATGATATTCTATTGAACTATAATTTATGTTGACACTGGAAAAATAATTGATTGCACCATGCCGGGGTTGCTGGTACTTTTGACAATTTTTAAAACACATTTAATTTATATGTCTGCTTTCTGTAAAAATCTGCTTTGAGTGCTTGCAAGTTGCAGCCTGACACTTTTCTTGATTAAAAACAAGCTCAAAGAAGATACTCTTCTGCACTTGGAGTGCAACTTTGCTTAGGAAGCTAAGGATTTTCATCTTCCAATGATGAATTACTGGTTTAGTTGGTGAGACTTCTATTTATTTTTGTTTGATCTTATCGACATCACATGTTACTCAATGCTTGGTTATGTCCTTTTGCTTAAATTGCCATTATTGTTTATGAAGACTAAATTTTTGCCTATCAAGAGTCTAGTTTTTGCAACTCAAAAGTCTTGTCATGAAAAAAAGATGTTGACTGCTAACTGTAAATGACATCTAAATTTTAGTTATCAAAAGAATTACATGACGTACATCTCGGTCAAGGGTTAAAAGTTACAAAATCCTCAAGTAGCAAAGGTTGCGCCGTTATTAGGTTCATTAAGTCGTGACATCATATATTAGACAATCTCAATTCTCATGCCAAATGCCACTCACGTGGATTTCGTTGCATTTTTCTCTCAAGAGAAGGGTTCCGCTAGCTCTCTCTCTAAAATTGTGATATGCACCGGATCATATGTTGGGAAAACCGGGGCCCGATAGAGCAGGATCGCATCGAAAGTAGTGCGGAAAAGAATAAAGTTGAACACACGGATTTTTACGTGGAAACCTTCTAAATGAATTTGGGGTAAAAACCACGGGCAAGAATGGAAGAATCTACTATGAAAAAAATTTAGGAGTTGCAATCTCTCTTTACAAGGAGAAACTCTCAATTTCTCTCTCTCTGTGAACGTGGGGGGGACAATCCCACGTGGGTGGGGACCACCCACGTGGGATAAGATGAGAACTCCAGCCCCCCCTCCCGTTCTCTCCTGTGTGCGACTGCGAAATAGAAACAAAAAAAACAAAATTTTAGTCCCACATCGCCCAAGTTAAAGGGGTGGAGGAGTTTGTTTCCCTATAAATAGAGAAGGGGTGAAGGAGTTTGTGAGTGGAGAGTCTATCTCAAGTTTGAGAAGAGAAAGCTAGTGCAGTGATTTTAAGATAATCACACGCGGTATTTTAAGAGATCTCAAGTTTGAGATCTCCTCTATTTCAAGCTTTATAATTTATTGTGGTCAAATAAGAAATTATTGTGGTGCTCGTGTGGACGTAGACAAGTTTGCCAAAGCACGTAAATCCCGTGTCTTTGCTATTTATTGTGCATTGGCTATAGTTTGTAGGTTCCCTCGATTCAGCCCTAGTACTGTTGAGAGGAAGAGTAAGATATCTCACTTGGCTGGGATATTTTACTTTCTATTCTGTTTCCTTTGTGAGACGGGAATATAACTCAGGAGCTTCTCTCAGGAGATAACGCTTTCGTGGCGTGTGGACGTGAACTCTGCTCCCAACACTCTTAATTAGAGACACTGGGATTCTGGAATGATCTTAACTTAACGCTAAGGGGGGCAATTTATATGATATCTTTTTTGTAGGTGCACACTATTGCTACAGCATAACTACAGTAACGGTTGATGATTACTGTAGCGGGTAGATATTTACTGTAGCAACAATGCTGCTCGACTTTTCAACATCATGCACGTCTGTTCTGAACTTGCTAGGCTTGTTCTGAAGTCGCTGTAAGTATTTCATACTGATGACTGAAATATTGAGTTATTATTAAAAATTAAGGTTTAGCCAACAAGCCCCAAGCCTACAGAACATGAAGATCACGTTGAATCGTGGATGTTGATAGCATGTTACAGTTTATGGTTGTCAGTTTAGACTAAAGGTCAGGTTTGCTTGAGGCTTATGGATGATTTTTAGATTCCTTCTCTGAGTCTTTTTGCTCGAGGGTCATTGTTTCCGGTAAAGGTATACTCACAAAATGAAGTAGGTTGTTGGTCCATCTAACTGCCAGAGAGATCCAATTACTCCCCAACGATAAAAATTCTGTCTAATTGCGTCAACTCTTTATTAAGATCATGAGCTAAGATGATCACAACTCAAACCAGTCTTCACCAAACATAATTATCTCACCATTTGGCCATCTATAGGTTGGTTTTTGGGTAGTTTCATGAAGTCAGGACCAATGATTTAGAAGAGGACTTTTTTTTTGTTTTGGGTTGGGGGGGGAGGGGGGGGGAGGATATAAGTGTGATCTCACTACGTATCAAACCTTAAAAGGTTACGGTAAAAAATGAGCACAAATTTATATTTTACCATGCTTTCACTGATTTTCTTTTCTATGGCCCGAAATCTAAGCTATTTATGCAGCATTTTCTTAATTGGTTTTAAACATGTGACCCGGTGTGATTTATACAAGAATTGCTCTGATATCATTTTCAATCGGATTTAATTGTTTTGATAAATAGTCATAATTCATTCCTAACATATAATAATATCTATACAAACCATAGTTGTTCATGATTGAATATCAGCACGGATGATTTGTAAACACAAATATTATATAAAAGTTACTAATTTTATCTGCTTTACTTTGAAAAGACTGAGTTTTGTGATCATTTTAATTAATTATCTGCAATTTTGAGGACCTTAGTTCAAAGTCTGAACACTCCCATTCCTAGTGTGGACAACCCAAATGCTAGTGTAGACTCCTGTGTACCTGAGTCGTACTATGGACAAATATGTTTCAAGACACGAGAAAAACAATGAATTAAACTAAACCAAACTAAGTCGTTGATGGTCCCAAAAAGCCAGAATTCATGTATCCATTACTCTTTTGTAAGAATTCCAAAGCCTAGAAACAAGGTAAACAATTTATAGACTTACACATACAAAACTTCAACAAAGTCCTTTTCCAAATTTTTAAATTTTTACCCACTTACAAAAACTCTATTCGACATTTTCTCAGTCAAGTTAAATACTACCATATCTCTCTCATCAGTTCCAGCTAAAATCTATTTAAGTCGTACGCCTCATCAGTTCCAGCTAAGTTCTATGTAAGTCGTACACCTCGTCTTTTCTTTCCCTCTCTCATTTTATGCTTGGTGGGTACACATCCATCTGCGAATACACTCATTTCTTATCCTGTCCTTAGCATATAGCCCCTGCACCCATTTCTCGGGCACAAATTCAAAATGCAAATATCTTAGTATGTGGCTCAAAATAAGCTGGACCCAGGAACCAAACCAGCAAAAACCACAGCCCTTGCTCAATAGTGGGTCCAACCCTGTCCTTAACAATCACAACATTGCAATTAACTCCCCAACCCCTCACTCTCATTTCTGTCACTCTCCTCACATGGTCCTGTCCCTAACTCACCTCCTATATAAACCCTCCTGCCTTCATCACCAGACCAAGCAAAACCTATAACAAGTAAGAGTTCAAACTTGATCAGAACACAAGGGAGCTTAGGGGGCAGTTTGGAAATTATTAATCTGATTTTGTTCTGATAAGATTTGTATTCAACAAATGGCTCTAAGCAAGAAGCCTGCAATGTTGAAGCAAATACTGAAGAGGTGTTCGAGCCTCGGAAAGAGCAGCATTAAAGATGTGCCCAAGGGACATTTTGCTGTATACGTTGGTGAGAACAGAAGTAGGTTTATTGTGCCCATTTCATTTTTGGCCCGGGCTGAGTTTCAAAGCCTGTTGAGACAGGCTGAGGAGGAGTTTGGGTTCGATCATGATATGGGCCTTACGATTCCTTGCGAAGAGTTCGTGTTTAGGTCTCTGACGTCGATGCTTAGGTGAATATTGGGCTCGAGGCTTTGGGATTTTTTTTTTTAATTTTTAATTTTTGGGAGAGGATGAGGTATGGAGAGAGTGAAGGTGACAAAACTTAGGAGGATTTTTCTGTAATTTACCCTTTTCCCCTCCGGTTCTGGATCCTAAGGTTCTCTCTTGTTAATTTGGGTTAGTAGGGAGATTGACCCAAAACCCGCTAAGGAAATGATTTGTAATGTGTTGGATGTTGTAAATTGTTTTAGAGCAGGTTGTGCGACGGACTAATTTGATTAATGAAGGGGGATTATTCCTTTTTATGAATATTTGGTGTCTCTGCTTAATTTTATGATCTGGTTTGTGAAGTTTTTAATTTTTAATTTTGATTTTTTTAATAATTCTGGTGTGGAAATTGTTAAACTTGATCGACATTGATCTGGGTTATTATTTAATGGCATACTGAATATATAAGCGTCTTTTTGCGCATTACTTAGTGTTCCTTTTTTAATTTGAACGGTGTTGAATACATCAAACTTGCATTTTATATATCTAGAAAAGTATTGAGTCCTCCTCTAGTAAGCATTTGCAAGAATGTCTTATACTACTCTGATACTACATGACTCAAAACATCTCGGATTCTTTTTCATGAATTGCTGTTAAGATTTGTTTGAACTAATGAGATTCATCCTTTTATTCTGATAGTAGTACAAAAGTAGGGAAGAAACATAATCTTCTTAGCTCTACATAGAGCGCAATGTTATTTACCGAAATTAGAATAGGTTTGACATACCAAATCCAGTTTGGATATCTGTTTGAGTAATACTATTTAGAGTTTTTTCCCTTCGAATTTAATGCAGCTTTTGTTGGAATATCTTGAATCTTAACCTGGTAGCCAGTATCACCTGTTCAGGATTCATTTTCAGATTGTTACAGGACATTTCCATAGCAAAAGCGAAGTGAGCGCTGCACGCGCAGGCGCAGGTGAAATTTCTGAATTCTGAGAACAGTATAAAGTTCTGACATTTGGAAGGACATCTCATACCTGAACGTGCATGATCCTGTAAGTTAGAGTCTCCGCATGCCATTAATATTTTCATTTGCTCAACAGGTTCCAAATTTTTCAGAAGTCGGAGAAAATTAAACGGTACCACAAAGCTTGAAAACGCTATAAACTTCTGATTTCTGTAAAGATATCTGCCCTTGAATTTGCAGTTTGGTCCCAATTAATTGCTAGTACTAAAGAGGATTGCATGATCATTGTTTGATAAAGTCTCAACATACCATTAATATTATTTGTTCAAGAGGTTCCAATTCCTCAAGCAACCCACGTGTCACCTCTCTGAAAATTTTAATTATCTCCATTCCTATACAATATCAGTATCATGAGGAAATTTGTGTAGGGTGTAATACCCATCACCTCTAATTTCACTCATCCATGTGCTATGTTAGAGTATTCAGTACACGAGCAAAAATAAAGTGACATAAACATACAGAATATATTATAGGACATAAGCAAATTATTTTAGGGTCCACATCACATGTCTCATTTGCTCTTGCCAGGTGTATATTATACAATTAAAGTTGAAATTTTCAGTCTATGTATTATGATTATATCTGAAATTCAATCTACACATGGTCTATTATTATAGTTTGAAAAGACACAACTCCAGATCTAAGAACAAGAAAAATTAAAATGTAAGATGATTTTATGTATATTATTCTAAAAAAATCTCTCCTTCCCCTCAAGAACCCTTTTATTCATAGGGGAAATGACCAATTCGTGTGGAATAATGAAGCACAAAACTCTATGATTATGACAACGCTTCAATATTTTCAGCATTCTCCATGGGCTGCAAGCTCATTGTGTTTTCTTGTCTCTTTACCCAAAAGCAAGAGATAATGGTCCATCTATTTGAGAACATGCAGGTTTCTTGGACTAGAGAGCTGACAGTTAAATCAGGGACATGCTGAGGACAATCTCGTGAGTTATATTTATGTCTTGAAATGTGATTAATATCTTTTTTTTTTCCCAATTCATATATATGTATATAAATGTCCTAATACCAAAATACCATCTCTCTTGTCTAAACGCTGCATCTGGTTAATATGTTGACAACACAAAAGTTGGTAGTTGACTTGTATCATTGTATGTAATATACTAATATGCCCCAAACATGCTGAATCTTTGAACATAGCCAAATAATTGAACCAAACTTCATGTTTATTTATTTCGTCCCATTTCTCAACTCCCATGTATACAACTCCCAAAATGGGTCAACTTGCTGGAGTCAAGCACGGACCACACGTGTTGTTCTTTGAGTAATAAGTTTGGATATTCATCACATATGATAGATAGACAGAATCCTAACCTACTCTGTACATGTTATGCGCCAAAAGCTGAAGAATTCTAAAATTTTATGTGATGGTTATTTAATACGGTTAAATGTACGTAGACCCCCTTGTATCACATAGCTTATTACTCATGTAGTTTGATTTTGGCAAATAGACTTTTGGATTTTTATTTTATTATATTTATTTATTTATTGACAGATGGACCCACTAATTTCACCTGAGACAACGCTTACCAAAATTTCACCCACGGTAAAAGAGTGAAGAAAATTTGACTGTGGAGGTGTTGTAAAAGCAATTTCATATATTTGGGGTTAGAATTTAGAAATATAAGGATTTGGGTGCCTAAACCAGATTTAATAAAGATTTGTGCGTCTCGTATGAGGAAAATCCGAGAGCTATAGGACTAGGAGTGTAGTAGAATTCCGTTGAGGGAAGTCTCTCTTTGGTGTCGCTCTCTTTGATAAGGCTTAAGCTCAGTTGGCAGGCCACGATGTTGGGCTTGTTGTAGCCCATTTGTCTCCTTTGATTTATAATTCATCGAACATGGATCCTATCAGAACTATCTATACAAGAGTCAGGTGTTTTATTTGCTTTTTTCTGCCGAATTGGGTGGGGAAAAAGGTATGTTAACCTTTCTTTTTCTTTTTCTTTTTCTTTTTTTAAGTAGATGGGCTATTCAGACCATCTTTAGTTGGATAATATCACATATTATATGGAAAATCTTTCTAATCCTTCCACCATATTCCACTTTTGTTCAACCAAATATTTCATAAAATCTTTATGCAATACAAAAGGAGATTCATTATCTACAAAGATTTCATTGCGTTCTCGCTAAAAAATTGTGTGATGCTGTTCTACCCAAATCAGTGAGAATCCAATTCTCATCACCTACACTGACACGAATGTAGCTGTTTGTGTGGCTGAAAGTAAACCGTAGTCATGGATCACTACCTTAATAATGTTTTATCATGAAAATAATAACACACTTCGCAGATTCGCCTTCTGGATGGCCCATCTGTAATAAATCATGAGGGTGTTTGGCAGAGGTTATTTTTGGTCAAAGTAGCCTATAGGCTAGCGTTTTTATATCAATGTGTTTGGTAACATCCCATATAGGCTAGCTTGTAAGCTTCATTTAAAAAGTTAGGGTTTCTTAACTTTTGAAAAACTAGCTTATAAGCTAATCTAAATCGGCAAAGTTTGACTAAGTAAATGACAATTCAACCCAAACAGTTTTAATAAATTTTTTATTATAAAAGTGCAAAAATCTAACTTAGCTTATAAACTTAAAAAAATAAGTTCTTCCAAACACCCTCCATGTCCAATGAGAGTGCCCATCTTACCAGAACACTCCACCAAAGGAAGTGATCTTAACCATTGACAAGGGTTAAGAAGGGGGCATTTCTGTTATTTCAATGCCCTCCGATTGGTTCAAATCGCCATGCATGGTGCGGGGTTTTTCTAAAAGGACGGATACTCATCCAATGATGTGAATTGTGCCATTTTAGAAATTAAAATTCTACATATATATCTATAATATTCTACCTTTTTTGTTAATAATAAATAGAGCTAATTTTAGAAAACCCCACTCCCCCCCCCCCCCCCTCAATTAAGGAGTTCTTATAGATAATCCCCACTCAACTTTCAAAATATGATTTATCTCCCCTTAATTTTTCTGACTTAACTCCTAAACTAATATAATTAAAATCTAAATGAACAAATGATTTAAAATGACTATACTATCACTAAGACATTAAATTTTTTTTACCATAGTGTTCCTTTTTTATTTTTTTGGTTAAAAATAACTTTTATTTTATTTTCCCCCTCTTCCTATTCCTCTCTCTTCATTGCTAGGTTTCACGTGCAAATTTAATTTTCCTTTCTTTTTTGAAACACTAAACTTCTTATATTTTTTGCTTATCCATACGTGTAATGTTTGAAATAATTGAAGCTTTTAAAAATTTTCTTGAAAATTATTTTCCGCATCAAAACCCATTGAACCGAAGTCTAATATTTTGATTGGGTTAGGTTTTAAACTCACATGAATTTTTTTCAATCAAGAGTATTTTTGTCATTACATATTTCAAATTAAATAATATTAGGGGGCATATTTGAAAAAAGTACAAAGATAAAAGGAATTTTGTGAGACACCTCATAATTAAGGAGGGTTCAGTCTATTTTGAAAGTTGAGGTGGTTTTTATAACAATCTCAAATATGAGGGGGTTTCCGATAAAATAGATCTACATGTGTTTATGATACGAGCCCTATAGTTAAGGGGTTTTTTTCTAAAATTAGCCCTAATAAATAACAGGCGATAGCGATCTTTTTGTTTTTTTCCCTTCTTTATTTGGAAAGAGCCGCCGCCCGTTATCCTAACGGACCAGGGAATACATTTGCCAAAAAGTTATGGAAGAGAGGACGTAGACTACCTATGATATTATTTTATTACCAAATTAAAGGCTAAAGAGTAGACTCGGAGAGTTTTCAAACTTTACGGCTCTCTCAGAACTTATACCTTTAAAACTTGTTCATTAATTTGGGTCCACATATTTAACTCCAGTAATGACTTTAATTGAATTTTTGAAACTTCAAATAAAGTCATTACTTGAATTTAAGTATGTGGAGCCAAATGAAGCAAGTTTCGCATAAGTTTATTTGAATTTGAAAGCTAAGTTTATCGCCATAGACTAAATCAACAATAGTTTACAAATTCAATCCCGTAATTGAGATATTTGCTAATACAACAACAACTACCAAGTTTTTATCTCAAATATTTGGGGTTGGCTACATGAATTCTATGCTTCCATTCCACTCTGTTGTGGGTCATCTCCTCCGTTAAGTTAGCCCTAATCATATACTTCTTAATTAGTTCTAACCAAGTCATCTTAGATCAACCTCTAGATCTCCTAGCTCCATTAACTATTATCACATCACTTCTCCTAACCGGTGCACTAAATGGTCTCCATTGTACATGACCAAACCATCTTAATATATTCTCTTTCATTTTATCCTCAATAGGAGCAACCTCTAATTTAGTACGAATGCGCTCGTTTCTTATCATATCTTTTAGTGTATACCCACAAGACCATCACAACATTCTCATTTCTACTACACTCATTTTTTTGAACGTGTTGTTTTTTAATTGCCCAACACTCTGACTAATAGAGCATTGTTGGTCATATAACCATCCCGTAGAATTTTCCCTTGAGTTTCATAGGTATTCTATGATCACATAAGACTCCCGAAGTACTTCTCCATTTCAACCATCCTGATTTAATTCGATGTATAACATCATCCTCTATCTCACCATCGTTTCTAATGATTGATCCTAAATAACGAAAATGATTAATTTTAGGCATTTCTTGACCATCAATATGTACAATAGGCTCTCTTTCTTTTCTAATTTTACTAAAAATACACTCCATATATTCTGTTTTTGTTCTACTAATTCTAAAACTACCTTAGATTCAAGAGCTTGTCTCCACCTTTCTACTTTAGAAATTATACCTCTTCCAGTTTCATCAACTAGCACTATATCATCAGCAAATAACATACAATATGAGATTTCATCTTGAATGTGCCTAGTAAGTTGGTCCATAACTAATGTAAAAAGGTAAGGACTTAAAGCTGACCCTTGGTGTAAACCTATAGTAATAGGAAACGGTTTAGTCTATCCTTCATTAGTTTTTACTCTAGTTGTTATTCTATCATAGATATCTTTAATCACATCAATATGTATACTAGATACATGTTTCTTTTCTAAAACCCACATCACCTCTCTAGGCACTCTATCATAAGTTTTTTCTAGCTCGATAAAAATCATATGTAAATCCTTTCTCTTCTCTTTATATCTCTCCATCAACCGTTTCAAAATATGTATAGGTTCCATAGTTGATCTCCCAGGCATAAAACCAAATTGATTTTCTGATACACTCGTCTCCTTTCTTAATTTTTGCTCAATGACCCTCTCTTAAAGTTTTATAGTATGACTCATAAATTTTATACCTCGATAATTTGAATAACTTTGTATATCTCCTTTATTCTTGTATACAGGTATTAAAGCATTAATCCTCCACTCATCTGGCATTCTTTTTATCTAGATAGTCTTATTAAATAGTTTAGTTAACCATCCTAAGCCTATATCTCCAAGACATTTCCACACCTCAATAGGGATGCCGTCTGGTCCTACGGCTCTTCCACTTTTCATTTTCTTTAGAATATCTTTAACCTCGCTAATCCTAATTTTTCGACAATATCTATAATTTCTATCATTCACTATATGGTTAAAATCTTTATTTTGCTCACTTATTTAGTTTTCATTAAACAAATGATGAAAGTAACTCACCCGCCTCTCATTTATTTTCCCGTTAGTCACTAGAACTCTTTGATCTTCACTTTTAATACACCTAATATTACCCAAATCTCTACTCTT
>JBAKGM010000002.1:1460616-1476241 GCA_037177215.1 Asparagus racemosus
TATTAAGGGTTGCTTAACTCTTAAATTGTTAAATTTTAACTTTGTTTGTTTAATTTTTTTTAGTTCTAATAAACTTAACAAATAATTGATATCGTTAACATGAATTAGGTAAACTTATATCATTCTTGTTAACGTTCTGAAGTACCTACTAAGGTTCTAACATATCTGTTAAAGGTAGGTCATATCTGTTAACTAATCAAACACCTGTTAAGTTTATAGTATAATAGTATAACTGTGAGGGTTATACAATACATGTCAAACTTACTGCAATGTTATGTCATACATGTTAATTTTATGGTGTCTATTTTAAGCTTATACTATAACTTGTAGCGTATATTTTACTAATTTTGATTTAAATATTTTTAGATATAGTCACGTAACCTCTAATGTTCCAAGATCTTGAGAGGAATCATGATCTAAGGGGACTATGAGATTGAGATGAAATTAAAACTAATACATGATATAGTTAACGGTACACTTGGATGACCAACATTTGGATAATCATGTTTTGGTGACTAGTGTTAACATGTATTGAATATATTAAACCGGTACGTAGTATAGTTAACAACGACTATTAGAAATTTTAGTGCTTAAAACATGTGAGGGTATATAAGTGCTTACTAGGGAAACTATAGGGTATTCAAGTGCTAATTAGCCTTTTTGTTTTTGTCCTTTTATGGAAAATAAAGGGCAACATGTGTTAGGGCATGGCGAAGATGATTTGAATATAGAATTGAATTGCTAAGATTGATTTTGAGAAACAAAACAAACTAAAAACTAAAAAAGAAGCAAAGCAAATATAAAATATAAAAGATAATTGAGGTTGGTCGGATTCACTACTATACTAGTTACCAAAATTTCTGGATCCACCCCTATACATGGTTTTAAGCCAGCACAAAATATATCTGCAGACGCTCCTCGTACAACGAGAAGAACGACTCGACATAAGAATCACACACTTCATTCCGAGACATCGACAGCAATTTAATCGCCGTGACGCATCAAAAGTACTAGATTCACCTCTATAATTTCAATACAAGAAACCTGCTAGCAATTTGTTACCAGAAGCAGAGGGAGCTTCAATAGCAAGAACAAAATTATCATCGACCTCCAGGCAGACAAAAAAAAGACCAGACCATGAGTCCGAGCTAACAAAACTATTGACTCCTCCTCATAATCACAATGCCCATCCCCAAATCTCAAACCCCTCGTTTCAAGAATTTGTCCCCTTTGCCATTTTTGCTAGCACCCACCCTACAAGCATAAACTCCCCTCCTTGCTCGTTAGGCTCTACTGGTCTCCTTGCACAAACAACTTCTAGGAGGAAAGCCCCGAAAGCCGAAAATATCGGTTGCAGTGGTTGCTTTGCAGGTTCTTGAAAGCTCCGGTGCGAGATATCGTGCTGTTCCGACTACCCCAAAAGTGCATGCATCACAATAGCCACATCCAGAACAATATTCCATTCTAGTATGTGCTTATGTTATCTAGACTTTATTTTCGTAATCCCAGTTGTTATGGCGTGCCTTTATGTATTTATCTTTCTGGATATTATGCTGGACTCTCATGTATCAGACTTATCCCATCCTATCTTATCTTATCTTGAGTTGAGGTTGGTCCAATTGCGTATGCTGTCTAGCCTAATCATGTGCTTTTAATGGGATTCAATAAATGCAAATTTTAAAAACTTCAGGATATATAAGTGCTGTAAAAAACAAACGAGAGCATAGAAGGGCAAAGTAGGGGTAGGGAAACTATAGGGTATTTAAGTGCAGTTAAGCCGTAATAAGAGATGGGTACATGTTTTTTTGAAAACTATAAACTCAAAGTGTTATCCCTATTTATTTTAACTCATCCCCTTCAAAAAAGATTTTTCTCCCTAAACCCAAAACTTTTTCCATATATATATATATATATATATATATATATATAGAGAGAGAGAGAGAGAGAGAGAGAGAGAGAGAGAGAGAGAGTGAATGTTACTTTAACGTTGGCAAAAAGGGTAGATTTATACTACAATACCTTTTTGATAATCCTAAGTTGTATATTTGATTAAGGATAATATTAATTGTACTGCTTCTATACTAAAATGACAGAGCATAACATATTTTTTGTACTACTTAAATGCTAAAATAAGTATTTATTAGAATGATAAGATATCTTTAAAACGATTAGTTACTTAGGGATATTTGCATTTTGCTACCTCAACGTTTACATGATATTTAACTTTCAAAATGTGTGTAAACTTAAGGCTATCAAAGTTAAAATATTTGTAAACTTAAGGGTGTCTGAGTTTAAAAAAAACATCTAAATGTATCAAAGTTAAAAAAGTGTAACTTTGAGATATCAAAATGTCAGGAAAAAAAAAAAACTCCGGGCATCAAAATGTCAAAAAAAATCTTTGGGGGTGTCAAAATTAAATGAAGATGTAAATTTCGGAATTCCAAAGTGCAAGTAGGCCAAATATTTATTCATCGCTCTCATTGTCTAAATAATCCTGCAAGAAAATGTAACAAAAGGTCCCCATCTTCACTTTGAGTGTAAGAATAACATTACGCAATCTTCATCTTCTAAACTTTGTTCCTCGACATTGGGCATATCCTCACTTCTTTTTAGGGGGAAAAAAAAAAAAAAAAAAAAAAAAAAACGATGATTAACTACCTCCTCTCCCCTTTCTCTCTCTCCATTAAAGAGCTAGGGCTTTGAAGAGATTAAAAGAATCAAGGAAGAAGTAATGGAGACCCTCTCCAGCCTTAAACCCTACAGTCCTCTCCCTTTCACCCGTCCAAAATCCACCTCTTTTTGCGCAATCCCTTCAAGAAACAATGGTAAACTCTCCCCTCTCTCAACCCTTTTCCTTATTTGATCTTTTCTTTCGAGCTATGACGAAAAGATTGCATTTTGCCAGTGATCTTCTCTAGGTTTTCAAGAATCCAAACTGACCCTAATCTCAATTTGAGACGCTCGATTAATGTCCAGAAACAGCAGAAGATTCCAAGGAATTTCGTCGTGAGATCAGAAATCGCTGCAACGGGCTCCCCTGAAAACGTGCCGTATCCAATAAAAGGTCCGAAAATCGAAAGCCCATTTCTTGAAATCTTCAATATAGCTCAATTTCTTAGTTTTACAGCATAGCTTTTGGTATATGATATCCAGAGTTTCAGTTGGGTTCGAAAATCAGGGCGATTTGCTTCTATACTGTGACTGCAATTACCGCAATCCCTTTATTTATGCTGATGGTTTTGGCGCACCCTTTCGTGATGCTCTTCGATCGATATCGAAGAAGAGCTCATCATTTGGTTGCTAAGGTTTGGGCTTCAGTTTCGATTGCGCCATTTTATAGATTTGAGATGGAGGGTTTGGGGAATTTGCCATCTTGGGATGTTCCTGCTGTTTATGTGTCGAATCATCAGAGTTTTTTGGATATATACACACTTTTGACACTTGGGAGGAACTACAAGTTTATTAGCAAGACGAGCATTTTTGTGATTCCGATTGTTGGATGGGCGATGTTTCTTATGGGATTGATTCCTTTGAGGAGGATGGATAGTAGGAGCCAGTTGGTAATATTTCTTCTTGCTTGTAATATTTGTGAATTTTAAACATATATTCCAAAAGACTGCACTGCCATGTCATTTAAGTTTGAAAGTATTTTTAATTTGAACATAAAGATATTAAGTTCATAGTTCTTCCGTTGTTTGAGGCCTTTTTTCAAGGGTTGAGTGATTGGTTTATATATAGATTCGATAGTTATTGAAACTTAACCTAAGCTTTATGTACTAGTTTTTAACCTTAACTTAAGCTTCAATGCTTTTGTGTTTTGCCAAGTCATTAAGTTTGAAAGCATTCTTAATTTGAACACAAGGATACCGAGTTCAAAGTTCTTCCATCGTTAAACTCTCCAGAGGCCTTTTTCTGAGTGTTGAGCGATTGGTTTATAGATAGGTTAGATTGTTGTTGAAACCTAACCTAAGCTTTTGTAGTTAATGAACCTTAACCTAATCTCTATGTGCTTTTGTTTTAAGTATATTTGGGACAATAGTACTTGAATTTTCTTATTTGTGTTGATTTGAGGTTTTATTTTCCCCCCCTTTTTCATGTAGGATTGCCTTAAACGGTGCATGGAATTGTTGAAAAAGGGGGCATCTGTATTTTTCTTTCCAGAGGGAACTCGGAGCAAGGATGGGAAGTTAGGTTCATTCAGGGTGAGGATCAAAGCTAAATAACTTAGTATCTTTTTGAATGTGCATCCATTATTAGAACTTGACCTTTATTTACTAAAAATTTGCTTTAATTGTCTTAATATAGAAAGGTGCATTCAGTGTTGCTGTAAAGACTGGAGTACCTGTTGTGCCGATTACCCTTTTGGGAACTGGAAATCTAATGCCTTCAGGAAAGGAGAGTATATTGAATTCTGGCTCTGTGAAAGCCATTATACACAAGCCTATAAGAGGTACAAATGCAGATGCATTGTGCAGTGAAGCTAGGAATGTTATAGCAGATACACTTGTTCTACATGGTTATGGGGTGCACCATATTGAGTAATTGCATTACTTTTTTCATTTCTAAGCTCTTTAGCTTAGATCTGTGATGTGGAGATATGATTTGAAATCAAGGTACATGTTTCGTTCTTACTGTCTGTTCCTTCTTTTTTTTTTCTTCCTGTAAACAAATTGTAGTTGAGCAAATTTAGACGAAAGAAATACATTTTTGTGTGAAAAACCATAAGATCACAATTTTGAAGCAAATGAAAAGTGTGCTGAGTTAGGTTTATTATGGATTAACAATCAACCAATTCTGTGATTCACTAGTATACAAATATCCTTTTATTTGTTTGTCATGCTGGAATATGTTTTCGGATTAGATGCAAGTACCTAAACTTCAAACATATTTCCCCCCCTGAATGTTGTGAGCGCTCGTGTAGTTGGTGTTGTTTTCTATATAATTAGTCGTTCTATAAAAAGATTGATCAGCAACAACAAAGCCTTTTCTAAATTTTTTGGGTTGGCTATTCAATCCTATTCTAGGTTACATGGATATGGGTGCGGGTATGGGTACAGTACGGGACACGACAAATTTGTAAAAGGCAGGCTACATGGACACAACAAGTGTTCAAAAGGCGAAAAAATCGTCCGCATATGGGGCTGATTATGCAGACTTGGTCCATTTCTCCTTGGAAATGGGCTGATTCGCTTAATTATGTGGACAACCGCATAATTGAGCGAATAATGACTATTCGCCCGCATGAAACAGTTATGTGGGTGACTTTAACTTTCAGGTTTAATGGGCTTTAAGCCCAAAAAATGAGCCTGAACCCGTTTAAACCAACAAAACCCTACCCATTTCTAAACTATATCCTAAATCCCGATCCTTCCCCCCTCTCTCTCTCCGCGCAAAAAGAAAAACCCCAAATCACCTTCTTTTGCCTCACCTTCTCCACCTGCAAGTTCTTCTTTTCACCATCTTCTCCACCGAGCTTCAAAGGCCCTCCAAACAATCTTCCACGCCTTCTGCCCTAAAGCTCGTTGCCTCCTCTTCTTCTACTTTAGCTCTTCGAAGCTTCCTCGCTGTTGAAGATTCATCTCAGTCGAAGCTCCAGTACCGTGGACTTGGTCAGTGGACTTGATCAGTTCTTAAGTTCCCTGAGCTTCCATCGCTGTTGAGGAGGATTTCATCCTGACTTATTGTTTTAGTTTAAGTGTTTAATTAATTTCTTTTATCTGAGTAGCTAGTTAATTATGATGTGCGCATGGATAATGGGTTGAGTGTTTAAGTACTTAGTTATTGATTATTCAATCACATGTTAATTGGCATTTTTCTTAGTATATGTTCTACTATTGCGAATTATAGATATTTTTATGTATGAAAAATAATAAATATATGTTAAAAAATTCAAAAATTCATAATTCTGCATAATCTGATTAATCGTGACTCGCTCTCGGACCGCACGCATAATGAAACCGTGTTTTTGAACATTGGACACAGCTACACATATATGATACATGTATATATAATAATAATGATTTACATGAGATCTATATTATTATTTTTTCGTTTCATGGGCTATGAAATAGAATCACTATGACACTTATATGTTTCTTGTATAATAGAGATCTATAAATTAGAAAATTGTTCATTTATTTAAATTCATATACAGAAAGCTCTTAAATCATAGTTTTGCACTGGTTACAGGCGGAAATGAATCCCTCTTATGTCCAATGAGCTTCAAGAATTATATGTGAAGTATAGGGTATACGTCCAAGAAGTATATGACGCGAGCGTTTTAATTAGATCATATGTTATATAAGTGCATACACATTTGAAAATGTGCACCAAGGAGCCGCCATTGAAGTTTTGGTGTTGGGTACGGGCAAGACACGGGCCAGCTCCAAATAGAAGTACTCATGTAACATAGATCCTATTATTTCTTTCAATTCTGCTGACATCTATCTTCTCCATGAAGTTAACCAATATCTTGTACTTGTCTTAAATTACTTCCAACCAAGTTCTCTTATGTTTACCTCTAGTTCTCCTTACTTCATAAATCATAATCTTATCACTTCTCTTAGTGGCGTCTTTAAGGTGGTCATATTTCTTACAAGAGGCAACTATTTACATTAGAAACAATTAGAATTTTTCCTCTTCCAGTTCACAGGTGTAAGTATAAATATAGATGAGACCCTTCCCTGTGTCCCTTTTCAGGATCTAAGTGCTCAGCCATATGAGAAGGTTACGAATGAGTTGTTTTGTAAATATTCTATTTCACCTTGAGAGTCTCAATCGAAACTCAGCTTGTGATTTCGGCTGATTTCTATGTACCAATACTTCTAATCGAAATTGCTTAAAGCTCTAAAACTTAATGCTGAACCAGTAAAGGCTAACCAAAACCATGAGTTGTACTCGGTTTCATACTTCGGTTAAATTAATCAGCAGACCATTTCTATTACCATACCATAGTTTCTTCTTGAGCTTGTGAGGGTTCAATAATTTTACAAGGCAATTCCTCGTGTACCGGTGAGTCCTGTAAGCCATGTTTGCCTTTAAAGTTATTTAAACTACAATTATTTTTATTTCATAGTTATGTGTCTAGAAACTGTAATCTATCACTGACTGACTGTAGTTTTCTAATGTATGTACCTTTCACTTGCATTTTTGGGGTTAAAGAGAAATGACTAGATTTTTATAAAACAGCAGCTAAATTTTCTTTTGGAGTTAGACAGTTACACTTTGCAAAAATGCAAAAAATAGACAAGCAGAGAGCTCAATTTGACCATTTGGAGTTGAGTAATCTCTCTAAAAGAAAACTAAAATGTAAGTCCAAATCGCGAGATCTTAGAGATCTCTTCAATTCTATTATCATTTTATTCATTTTGTAAAATAGATTCAAGGTGACAGTGTTATAGTAACAATGTTAAACTGTTTCCATACAACTTGTTAGCTTTGACAGGGTCTTTATTTTAAGCTTCCAACTCTATTTTCTTTAACAACTTTTCGAGCCTCCCAAAGTTTATTCACAACTTAAAATTTACCTGCCATTTTATGACAAACATTGTATGTGTCTACCCTAGTTCTTACTCAACTGCACTTTTCTTAGATATTGCCCAGAAGGATGAGCAACCATCTGTAGCTGAGATTTCTTCTTCTCTATCATCAGTCTTCTCAATGGTGAATATAAATGAATACACAAAGTATCATTCTCCAACATGGAAACATGGTGTCACACGCCACAAGCTATCCAAAACCCAAATACAAGGACACAATTATATATGTATATTTTGATTACAGATATGTATCCTTGTATTTCTTTTCAATGCCTAGTCTTAGTAAAATAATCTATAGAATAATTAGCTTTTGTTAAAGAGCACAACACACTCCATCTCATACACAATTTTCGGGTAAACAACAATTTACAAGTTTTCCATCCTAGTTTGGTTACCGATTCCAGATATGCTCCACATGATTCTCAAATCAGATCTGGGTCCAGGTGTTTTAGTAGATTAACTTTCTTTTCTCATATGTTATGGACATAAGGGAGTATCTAAATTAACAAAGAAGATTTAATTTGGAAAAAATTGGCAGCACTATGAGCTGACATTAATTTGCATGGATCGTTTTTGGTTATTTATGTTCAATTTTTGCAGTATTAATAATTTGACATAAGACTTACTTTTGTTTATTTGTCTGCAGCAACTCTATTTTTTGGTAGCGGATACGTTGACAACGAAAATATTCTCTCTAGTCTCTAGAGGATGGTATGTGCAGCCTGATGCGTCAAACCCCTTGTGAAGCAATTTTTCACCGTGCGGATGAGATAACCACAATTTTACCAATTGTTACTCAAACAGCAATTTGGCTGTAATCCGTTTTAACTTTAGAGCTTACTTCTAATCTTGCTGTAATCTTGTTGAGATTCCGCTGTAAAACTGATTTTTGGTATAAAAATTTCTTGAAATTCAGTAATTTTTTTTTGGAAAGCAAAGTAGTCCCTTCAATTTCAATAGAATGGCAATGTATACTTTCATTCCTAGCACGCCCTACTCTGTTTATATTTCTGAAGAATTGGGAGTATCTTTATGTGAATTTGTCAATCTTTATGTATTTCCCTTCCTCAGCATAAAACATTCAGTGTTTGATAGTATTAACCCTGAAATTATTCGGCTAAAATTTTGTAAATCCTTTTCAATTTTGATTTTTTGCTTTCGAATAAGTGATCAATTGGAGAGTGCTTTCTGAATGAACAAGTTTCCATGTCATTATTTAACTCCTGAGATTTCTTTGAGTCCTGCACATTCAGAGCACATACATAACTACTGCTTAGATATATACTTCTCCATCTGGAGAAAAGCTACATAATCAAATATTCTCAGCAAGTAAAAGAACAAGAAAATGGTAGGCCAGACTTCAATTTCAATACACAGGATCCACTCGCTTTCATACGATCAGTACCAAAATAGAGAACAATAGAAAAACTGATATCATGCTGCCGATAATTAATTTACTGTCAACTATGACTTCCATCTATACACAATGACATATAATGTAATTGTCGTTTTGAGTTTCAAACAATACTGATACATAACCAGCCAGAGTACCGGCCAGAGTTTCGTTTACATTGTTGTTGGTTGCATAAGTCGTACGTAAATAGTTTACTGCGTCATATATCTGTCTGTTCCCAAGCCTGCCCGGGCTGAGAATGCAAAACCTCAATTGAAGCTTGTCCTGTATCGAATAAATAATAAAAGTTAGATTTTTTGAGAGTCTAATACTGGTAAATTAAATACTTAGAAGATAATATAAAGATATGGCTATGAAAATTACATGTAACTAGGCCAGTGCATATAGAAAATGACAATCTAAATCAGACACTATCATTTCACGAACAAGGAAGATCCCAACAAATCGAAAGAGGAAAATAGAACAATAAGAATGTCATTTATGTGTTGTCGTATACAATAATGTTGTGGAGTTCATACAAAGATGTTCACATCTAAATTATGAGTCTACAAATGGACTATATACCTCCTGAAAAGTCACACATCCTCGAACTGCTCCCACCAAATATGATGAGCTTTGTAAGAATAGAATTCTACCACGCTTCTCAAAAATTACATTGAACTATACCGGATACCATTGTAGCAAACATCTGGTGCAGAATGTTCACGTTTAAGGTCATGACACATGATGAAGTCCTAGGTTCACTCTTAACAATTACTATAAACACTTTTCTAGCACACATAAGAGGGTGAGCCTTGGCGCAATGGTAAGATTGTTGCCTTGTGAACTGGAGGTCATGGGTTCAAATCCTAGAAACATCCTCTTTGCATTGGAGGTAACGCTGCGTACATCTGACCCTCACCAGAGCCCACAATGGTGGGAGCCTCATGCACTAGGCTACTTTTTTTTTATACTTTTCTAGCACACATCTCATGCAGGACTACGCTTTTAGGGTCACATAATGAGCCGAACATTTATTTCTGCGGCTAGTGATTATCATTAAATATCCGCTATTACCACTCATTACCAACCTCTTCTATCATTCATAACTTCTCAGTGGAGCACGGCTAGTAAGAAGGATGTTGGAGACAGGGTACGAGACAAGCCCGATATTTTATATCCAAATGAAATTTTAGTTTTTCTTGAAACCAATGTCCTTTCAAGTGAAGTGTCGTCTTTGTATTTCTTACTACCATGTCTTAATGCATTCTGGTTCCAACCATGCATCAATCTCTTCTGAGGGTTGTGTTTAGCTGAAAAGTGACTTTTGAAAATAGCATATGGAGAGGGTGAATAAAGTGAAGGTCCAATGTAACCAACACCAACTAGTAACAACTTAAAATTACTTTGCACAATTTAAAGAAAGGAACGAGAAGAAAAATCAAATGCTAGAGGGTCCTTGATGATGTATCCTGGTTCAACTTGATTTCTCGAGTCAAGTCTATGTCCATCCTTTGCCATAACTGCAACAATTTGTGCAACCGTTAACAAATCTTCTCACAACTCCTGGTTCTGATCTGGGGGCAATCACTGCCATCTTCAACTTCTTGAATCCCCTCAACAAGTCACACAACCGCGGGTAGATCTAGATGCCACAATTTCACTGACAATCTCTTAAATCCCAGAAATTTCATGGGTAGATCTTAATGCCACAATTTCACTGAATCTCTTAAATGCCAGAAATTCCCTAAAAACATTAAGAGAGAAGGTTTTCGCCTTTTGAATTCCAGAAAGGAATATCAATAAAGTTCAAAGAAAAGATGCTCTAATAGAGTGAACACTCTACTGGATGCTAAAATTTTAGTTGCAAAACCCTTTGAGAGCATCAAAATTGACAAAAGAAGTTTGAAACATAAAATATTCATTAAAAATATTTTACAAAGGATAACAATTTGTCTTTGGTCTAAAATGACAAAAATCATGAATTATAGTCCACATAAATTCAAGAAGTTTGAAACATGCATAAAATATTCTCTGTTGGACGATAATTCGTGATTTGGTGGAAAAAAGTTCGAGATTTTCAGAGTAGGTATAAAATATTACATGCGGGACGACAATTTGTGATTTGGTTGATAAAAATTGGAATGTTAGAGTAATCAGAAAACAAATTATGTGGGATAACAGTTTGTGATTTGGTCGAAAATGATAAAAAAAATATGGGAAATAGTGCAGATAAATTCGAGAACTTCGAAATATGGCATAAAATATTTTTTTCCTGGATGGCAATCTGTGGTTTGGTCAAAAACAACCCAAACCATAGGTCACATAGTCCATAGAGATTCGAGGATTTCGGAGTACACATAAATTTTCTATGTAGGATGACACGTTATGATTTGATTGAGAATGACCAAAATCATGGGTTATAGTCAATCAAAATTTGAAAATTTTAAAGTATTCATAAAATATATTATATGTGACAATAATTTGTGCTTTGGTCAAAAAAAGCAAAAAGAATGGGTTATAGTCCACATAAATTCGGAAATTTTAAGATAAGCAAAAAATATTCTTTGTTGGACAACAATGCATGAGTTAGTAGAAATTAGCCAAAATCATGGTTATGGTCTATTAAAATTCAAGAATTTTGGATTTTGCATAAATATTTCATGGGGGATGACAATTTGTGATTTGGTAAAAAAAGGGCCAAGATCATGGGTCATAGTCCACAAAAATTAAAAATTTTAGAGTACCCACAAAATATTCCATGTAGGACAACAATTTGTGATTTGGTCTAAAATGATAAAAATCACTAGTTATAGTCCACATAAATTCACAAATTTTGAAATATGCATTAAATATTTTTGATAGACAATATGGTCAAAAACAGCCAAAATCACGGGTTATAGTCTACAGAAATTCGAGAATTTCATAGTATGCATAAAATATTACAAACAGGACGACAATTTGTGATTTGGTGGAAAATGGCCAAAATCATGGGTTGTAGTCCGTAAAATTTGAAATTTTTGGAGTATTCATTAAATATTTTATGCGGGATGGCAATTTGTGATTTGGTCAAAAATAATAAAAAACATGGGTATAGACCACATAAGTTTGAGAATTTTGCAATATGCATAAGATATTCTTTGTTGGAAGACAATTCGTGACTTAGTTTCAAATATGCATAAAATATTCGCTATTGACGATCATTTGTGATTTGGTCGAAAATAACCAAAATCATGGATTATAGTCCATAAAAATCCTATAATTTTGGAGTACGCATTTAATATTCTATACGGGATGACAATTTGTGATTTGGTCGAAAATGGCCAAAATCATGTATTATAGTCTAGAATAATTTGGAAATTTGGACATCAATTTGTGATTTGGTAAAAATTACAGAAAAATTAGGTTATAGTCCACATAAATTCCGGAATTTTAAAATATTCATAAAATATTCTTTGTTTGACGACAATTCGCGATTTGGTCGAAATTAGCCAAAATCACAGGTTATAGTCCATTGAAATTCGAGAATTTTGGATCATACATAAAATATACTATGTGGGATGACAATTTGTGCTTTCATTGAAAACAATCAAAATCATGGGTTAGTCTACAAAATTTTAGAAAATTTAAAGTACTCATAAAATATTCTATGCGGAACGACAATTTGTGATTTGGTCTAAAATGATAAAAATCATGGGTGATAGTCCATATAGATTCACAATTTTGAAATATGCATAAATATTCTTTGTTGGACGATGATTCGTGATTTGGATGAAAACAACCAAAGTTATGGGTTTACAATCCACAGAAATTCTATAATTTCAAAGTATGCATCAAATATTTTATGTGGGATGACAATTTGTCATTCGAATGAAAATGACCAAAATCATGGGTTATAATCCCAAAAAAATTCAGAGATTTTAGCATATGCATAAATTGCAGGAAGGCAATTTGTGATTTGGTTGAGTGGCAAAAAGCATTGCTTATAGTTTACAGAAATTTGAGAATATTTCAAAACATCCAACTAAAAAAGACTGTATGCAGTGAACCTTTTGATTTAGCAATTTCTGGAGTCTGGATAATCTCCTACCCTACTGCAAGTTGTGGTTTGCTCTTGGTAATTTAGTTATAGTTTGGTTGCTGTCTTGAAGGAAAGACTTTGTTTTTAAGGATGGTCAATAAAAAACTTGCTAATTCATCCTCTATCTCATCTCCTCCCCCACCTTTCTCTCTATTTTATCGTGCATATGATAATAAATTAATAAAATTAATTAACTTAGCTTTGAATATATTAGTGACACTAGTATAATGCACATGCTTTGCACGTTGTAGGCTTATTTGTTTCGTTTAATGTTTTAAATTTTTTTATTGACTTGAAAATGGTGAAATACTTGTATAACAATATAAATTCTTATATTCAACAATTAAACGTTTGATAAAATAAATGAAATTGTATTATGACTTGGTCGTAAATAGCCAAAATTATGGATTATAGTCCATAAAAATTCAAAATTTTGGAGTATTTATAAAATATTTTATGAGGGACAGAAATTTGTGATTTGATAAAATAAGGCAAAAAATGGGTTATAGTCCGTATAAATTCGGGAATTTTGAAATATGCATCAAATATTCTTTGCTAGATGACAGTTCTTGATTTGGCCGAAATTAGCCAAAATCATGGGCAATCCGCAAAAATTCAAGATTTTAGAGTATTCATAAGATATTCTATGCAGGACTACAATTAGTCTTTTGGCCTAAAATGACAAAAATTATGAGTTATAATCCACATAAACTCACGAACTTGGAAACATGCATAACATATTCTCTGTTGGATGACAACTCGTGACTTGGTAGTAAACAACCCAGATCATAGGTTAATAGTTCACAAAAAATTTCGATAATTTCAAAATAAGCATAAGATATTATGTGCAGGATGACAATTTGTGATTTTGAAGTATTCAGAAAATTAACTATGCCAGATAATAGTTTGTAATTTAATAAAAAATGACAAAAATATAGGTAATAGTGCACATAAATTCAAGAATTTTGAAATATGCATAAAATACTTTTTTCTGGACGATAATTTGTGATTTGGTTGAAAACAGACAAAATCATGGGTTATAGTTCATAAAAATTCGGGAACTTTGGAGTACACATAAAATATTCTATGTAGGACGACAAGTATAAGATTTGATAAAAAATGACCTAAACCATGGGCTATAAAGTCAATTAAAATTCAAACATTTTGGAGTATTTATAAAATATATTATGTGGGACAAGAATTTGTGCTTTGGTCGAAAACAACAAACATGGGTTATAGTCCTCATAAATTCGGGAATTTTTAAATATGCATAACATATTCTTTGTTGGACGACAATTGTGAGTTGGTAGAAATTAGCCAAATCATGGTTTACAGTCTACTAAAATTAAAGATTGGATTTTGCAAAAATATTCCATAGGGGATGACAATTTGTGAGTTGGTCGAAGACAGACAAAATCATGGGGTCATAGTCCATAAAAATTTGAAAATTTTAGAGTACTCAAAATATTCCGTGTAGGATGACAATTTGCGAATTGGTCTAAAATGACAAACCATTAGTTATAGTCCACATAAATTCACGAATATTAAATATTCTTTGATGGACGACAATTTGTAGTATGGTTGAAAACAACCAAAATAATGGATTATAGTCCACAGAAATTTGAGAATTTTATTGTATGCATAAAATATTATAAACGGGTGACAATGTGTGATTTGGTGGACAATGGCCAGATCATGCGTTGTAGTCCATAAAATTCAAAACTTTTGGAGTATTCATAAAATATTTTATGTAGGATGGCAATTTGTGATTTGGTCAAAAATAATAAAAAACATGGGTAATAGTCTACATAAGTTCGAGATTTTTTAAATATGCATAAAATATACTTTGTTGGAAGACAATTTGTGATTTGGTCTAAACAACCAAAATAATGGGTTATGACCAACAAAATATTGAAAATTTCGGAGTGCACGTAACGTATTCTATGTGGGTCAACAATTTGATATTTCGCTGAAAATGGCCAAAATCATGGATTATACTCCACAAAAACCCGAAAATTTTGTAGTATTCATAAAACCTTATGGGGGATGGCAATTTGTGATTAGGTCAAAAATGGCAAAAACATGGGTTATATAGTCCACATAAATTCGAGAATTTTTAAATATGCATAAAATATTATTTGTTGGACGATAATTCGTGATTTGGTAAAAAATAACAAAAATCATGGGTTATATAATCCATAAAAATCCTATAATTTTGGGGTACGCGTTTAATATCTATGCGGGATGACAATTTGTGATGTGGTCGAAAATGTCCAAAATCATGGACTATAGTCAACAAAAGTTTGGAAATTTGGACTGTTCATGAAATATTTTATGTGAGACATTAATTTATGATTTGGTCGAAATCAACATAAAATGGGTTGTAGTCCACATAAATTCAGAAGTTTTCAAATATGCATAAATATTCTTTGTTGGACAGCAATTCGTGACTTCGTCAAATTAGCCAAAATCATGGATTATAGTCCACAGAAATTCAAGAATTTTTTATTATGCATAAAATATTCTATGCGGGTCTATTTTCCAGCACAAATTCTGACCTTTGATCGGTTTGAATAGCCTTTGTCTTTGTCTTCTCGCTCAACGCTAACCTTC
>JBAKGM010000002.1:1489407-1521075 GCA_037177215.1 Asparagus racemosus
TCCTTCATCTTCCATGCAAAACCCCCCCCCCCCCCCCCCCAACCCCCCCCAAATAAAATAAAATAAAATAAAACAGTGAACTCCCTCTCATACCCATCATTACCTTCCAAATAGGGTAATTATCATTAGCCTGGGGAACAAACAAAAGCGTGGGTCTTAGTAATATCCGAGCAAATTGTTTTCTATATTTTTGGTGGACGATGGCAACACACTGAACAAAGCGAAGCACGGAAGTAATTATAGATGGAAAAGTCAAGGGGGTAAAGATGTATTTTAAAGGATTAAATAGTCCAACCTAATTCCCCTAAAAACTTTGAACCAAACATCTTATTATTTTATTTTAAAGGATAAAGACCTTATTAACTCAAAATATTATCTAATCTAAGCATGGCCCTAAAGTCTCAGAAGTTCAGATAGTAATCCCCAGCAATAACTATTCACTAGAGTCTCTCTCATCATGGATCAAGAAGGTTCTCCTGCTGTACCTAGGACTAGGGTTGAGAATACTTCAGTTTAAACTGACTAAACAAACCGTCTAACTTTACACCAGGGTTCACGTGAAATAGATTTACAATCATAAATGTTACAGCAAGATTGTTGGTTATAGTAATTGGATTCATTTGTACTGTGGCATTTCTTGCAGTCAATTTGACCGTAGCAAATATTGCAAGTATTTAGATTAACTTAAAAAATAAAAAATAAAAACTAAACCCCATGTCATCAAACTAGTGGGTCCTTACTCAAAAATGTAGGCCCTTTTACGTTTGCTGAGAAAAAAAAAAGTTGATTACAATGGATATGCACTTCCTAAAATAAAATAAAATAAAATAAAAACCTAAATCTAACAACTTTTGAACTAAACAAATATTAGATTTGGATTTAGAAATACGTTTATCCCAGTATAAATATTTTTTTTAGATTAAAAAAAGGATGGGATCTCAAAAAGAAATCCCAACTATTCTAAAGCCATTTAGGCACTAGGTTAATTTACATTAATATGTCTTCATCACAATCTACTATGTTTAGCAACAGAAAGATACCCATGCCCCTACAACGACAAACTTGAGATTTATTTCCAGCAACAAATCTAATATTTAGCATTTTTTTCATGTAATATTTATTGCAATTAAAATTGGCCAACAACTTCTATGCTCCATAAAGAATTGTTGGAGCACCGATGGCATATCCCTAATTAAATTCCTTAAAAGCTCTCACATCTAGGGATAGATAAATTTAGCTGTTGATTGGTGTTCCACACCCAAAATTATAATTAACTACAATTTCTATTAGGTAAAAATATTACTTTAGGGAATACAATTAAGAGAGAAACAAACTTCAAGATCAGTTATAATCCTCCAACTAATAAGGCCATGTTCTAATTTTTGCTGTAAATCTCTGAATGATCATTGCACGAATTATGGCAGAACTCTATTTTTATCCTCTTCTATTTAATCAACAATTTTCTCTATTTGGGGATGTGTGTTGATATTTTTCAGGAATGAATCCAATTACCTCATCCTTTTTGTTGCATTGTGTTCTCCTATTGGATCTCCTTCAATGTGTTTTATTGAGTCTCCTTCGATGGATTTCATGGGTTATGAGAGTGTTTGGAATCTTTTCTAAGAAGAAAATCATACTCTATTTAAAAGCACAAGTTTAGGAAAAGATTTCCATGGTCAATATTACCCTTCAATATTTTAAATATTTCATTTAAATCTTAATTTATCATAATCCTAATTATATTTTATACTAATCCCATGTGAAATACCTATACCTTAAAAATTTAAAAAACAAGATTAATAAACTACATGAAACATTATTTTTGAATATTTTATCCTTTAATATTTTAAATATTTCATTCAAAACTTAATTTATCCTAATCGTAATTATATCTTATACTAATCCCATGTGAACTATCTATAGCTCAACAATTTATATTTATAATTAAAAACAAGATCACAAGTTCAGAAAAAGCTTTCCATGGTCAATATTATCCTTCACTATTTTAAATATTTCATTTAAATATTAATTTATCCTAATCCTAATTATATCTTATGCTAATTCCATGTGAACTACCTATAGCTCAATAATTTAAAAAATAAGATTACTAAACTACATGAATTATTATTTTGAATATTTTATCATTCACTATTTTAAATATTTTATTTAAATCTTAATTTATCCTAATCCTAATTATATATTATACTAATCTCATTTGAACTACCAATAGCTCACCAATTTAAAAGAAAGATTAATAAACTACATGAAACATTATATTAAATATTTTATTTAAATTTTAATCTATTCTACTACTAATTTTATCCTATACTAATCCCACTTCAACTATCTATAGCTCAACAATTTTAAAAAATAATATTAAGAAATTATACATCGCTAACATATTATGCATGAAGTATTACAAAATAACCCAAAAAGGTTCAAAAATTATACTAAATACCCTCAAAAGTTTTAAATTACACAAAATACCCTGACTTTTCAAAACTTAAAATAACAAACATGAAATCTAGATAACAATGCCGCTAAAGAACTTAAAATTTGCAATTAACACCTTCAACATTTTAAAAATTATAAAAACAACCTCAAAAGTTCAAATTATAAAAAAAACACCCTAAAATTCTAAAATTTTAAAACTTGCAAACAATATAGATGAATTCAAGGGATTAGCCTTGGGTATTTGAAATTTTAAAATTTATAAAAAATAACCTCAAAATTACAAAAATTATAAACACTCTATCAAAAGTAAAAAAATCACAAAAAATCCTGAAATTTCAAGACTTATAACCGATAAACATCAAATCTAGAAATTATCAACACTGTTGAAAATTTAAATTTTACAAAAAATAACCCAAAGTTTTAGTAATTGCAAAAAACATCCTCAAAATCTCAAAGTATCCTAATATTTCAAAAGTTACCACCAACACACGAAACATGAAAATTACAAGCACCCAACTTAAAATTTAAAATTTTTTAAAAATAATATCAAATTTTTAAAAATTGCAAAACACACCGTCAAAAGTTTAAAATCACAAAAAAGGCTAAAATGTCTAAACTTGGTAGAGAAAAGAATAAATGTTTGATATTTTTCCATTAAGATATATAAATTTAACTTCCAATTTAAAGTTCACTATCCTTTTTTAGCGTCTAAAAGTAGCCTAAGTTGATGCTTGTAAAAAATTAAAATAACAATAGATTAAAAACATCCAATTAAGGAATAAAATTTTTTAAAATATATGATAGATTAAAAATTAACGTCCTTGAATTTCAAGGAGCTACATATAATTTTACTAATAACATTAATTGATAGAAGACTAAATTACATAAAACTGATAAAATTAATATTATAATGTAATAGCTTAGAATTAATTGATTATAATGTATAAATATTGATCTATGATGTTAATAATATTTATAGGGTAAAACATTATAAGGAGTAATGTATGCAGAAATTATCAGAAAGTTTAGAGATATCCTTTAAAAGAATCAAATTGTTTTCATTTCAAAGGAGAAGTGAAGGAAATAAAACCAAAATTTAGAAATGTTCGTGAATCACATGAATTGACATTGACAAAAGGCATATCTATCTAAAAAGCATCGACTAAGTTCCTCTTGAAGAATATATTGAACAACTTTATCCCAATCAAAGAAGCATTCTCTATGGAAGATACAAGAAAAATTAGCAAGTAATTATAAATTATCATACTTTATCTTCAAACACTAAAAGAATCATAAACTTAATATAAAATTACATACAAATAATTTTGCAATAGAAACTAAAGTATGAAGCCATTGATCAGCTATATTGTGAGATATAATAAGTCTAATAAGAGGAAAGAAATTACTATAATGGACAAAAGGTATACACATAATATGTATTTACGATAGTGTAAGTAAAAAAATAAAATTGACATTTTTTTCCTATACAACGGCATGACTTTGTGTGTAACTTTATTTGGAGATATGACTACCAACGAGGATCAATTCTTGAAGACACGATAAAAAATAAGCATGTAATAACATTATCAGATTTCAAGATCTTTAAATATGAAGGTAATATATTTCATTACTAAAATTCATATTAAATACCACTAAACATAAAATTCACCTTATATCTATCTCAAATTTGTAGGGGATATATGCATGTCATCGTAAATTGTGTTAACAATATTAACCAATCCAAAGATACAATTTACTGAAGAAATAAGAGAATATTAAGTAAACTAAGCAAATATCCATTTAACACACCAAAGAAAAAATACTATATTTTCAAGCTAATATGCAAGCCTCATTCAGAACAAGCTGCCAAGACAAAAGCATATTTATCAATGCTCTTTACAAATACAACACAAATTCAAATTACTAATATATGCAATCATCACAATATTCAAAAGAGGTATGGTCTTACAAGATCTAATCTAAAATTCACAGAATTAAGGCTAAAAATATTTTAGCAATATACAAACATACTATTGCAATTATAATGCAAAGATAACTGCCATTTATAATAGAGTTGAACCGTGGTTCTATGCTTTTAAAGAATGTAATAAGAAGGTGGATAGAGATGTTAATAAGAGTGTCCAAAATGTCATAAAATCGTTGATTACGTAGTACCAATCTTAAATAATATCCCTTTTTCATTAAATAAACATATCAAAATCAAATATTAACATTATAATCTAAGATAAATTGGCAATAAAAAATGTAGTTATTTAGTTCAAATCATCGTGAAAAATGACACGAATAGAGCAAATGTAATATTATTTGACATAACAGAAACTCTTATTAGATGCACACATGAAAAATTCATTGCAGAGTAAAAAGAGGTAACTCCTAACTTTATTTAAGTAATAAATTAGAAAAAATTCATATATATAAAATTAACATTTATTCCCATTGAAACAGAAAAAATAATCAAAGTATGTATTTCCAGAAGTTTGTGTTGAACATCGATAATACATTCAACTTGTTTGTGAAGTAAGACGAGAAGGCAAAAGATGAATGAGCATGGGGAAAGATAACAACACAAGAAATTCAGGTCCATCTTGATGTCACAATCGATGTAGACGATGAAGACACTACTCTAGAATTAACTAGGAAAAAAATAAAGATGGACAAGGATTGATCTTTGACTCAATAAAAAATAAAACTGATGGAATAAAAGATCTATTATCTAAAATACTTAATAGAATAGTTTATTTTTTTAGTAAAATTAGGAATTTTAGAATGGATTTTCATAAACTCTTTTAATATATTTATATGCTTATGTGGATGCTTTTATCATATAAAAATGTACTGGAGTTAGCATTAATTTTTACTTTATGATTTTTCCTGAAGTCTATCAATGATTAGGAACAAACTTCATATTTTATTTAATTTTGTTCTAGCCCACTTTTAATCAATCATCTTGGCTTATTTGCTTTAATTATTTAATTTTCTTTTACAACGGTATTTTTTTCAAGTGTTTTTCACTTTCGCAACACTATATTTTCTCAAATCAAGCTTGGTTTCACGTCAGTCCAAATAACGTGAAATTTCAAATTACCTTTGGATTACATTTGTTTCCTGTTAATTCAATTATCAACATGAAAATTTAAATTTTGGTGTAGCCTATTCAAACTAACATCAAAGAAAATAAATAATCACAATGCTAAAGTTTATAAATATTAGCGAGCAAACGAGGAACAAATTTTTGGTAAGGAATAAATAAAAAAAATACTTAATCACAGTATTTAACCGCATGTATTGCAAATGCATAAAAAGTAGCATTTACATAATAGGTGGATAGTACCATAAGTTCTTCAAATTCTGACATTTTCATCATTTCTCCTAAAAATTAATAATTGTTTAGTAAATAATATGTGTTTATAGATTAGGAAAATGCTAGAGATTCATGGATTATAAGTTTATAACCAGACTCAAATTCAAAGAGAACAATCATATATCCAAAATTCCATATTACATGTGAGAATTTGCGTTACATGGAACTTCACGTATTAAGATCCTATTTGCTACGAACAAATCACGGCACAATACATGCTATGAATCTTATGATGCCTATTAGTTAGGTATAAAAAAATTACATACTTCTTGTCCAAACTATTATGTGAACCGTTGACGTTTACAGCGCAAGCGTAAGCTGCACACGCGAGAAAAGATTAAAAAACGCAAATACAACAACCTTCGCTTCCTTTATTGTTGGTTAATTAATAATATATATTGTCCAACTACGAATTGACCCCTTAGTTTTATTTGTATGAACACTATAGTATTGACCCAATCACGAATACACGCCCTCAATAAATTTTTTTAACTCATTTACAAGTTAAAAAAAGTAGTAGTTGAGAGTCTGTCATTACAAATAGAACTATAAAAAATCTGTCCATCTTCTCAAAATTTTTTAAACAATTTTAATTGTAAAAAAGGTTCAATCAGGAGTTTCATCATTTGCATAAATAAAATTATAAAGAACCTATTAGCAAATCAGTAATGCGACAAGCGGTCTATTTTCATGACTCTTTCAAGCTATAATAACTCTATAACTCGCGGAGCACCACAAATCTCGTATCAGGTCCCTCGTCATGACTCTTTCTGTCTTTCAAGCTATAACTGACATTTCAACGTACAAGTCCAAATATGAGTGTGTACCTATCGCATCAATGTCTTTAAATTATTAATTCTTTTGGAAATCTCTAAAATAGGAATAAAAACTCCCGGGAAAAATATGCTCCTCCTCAAGTTTAGTTTCCATTGTATTTCTCTTGTTTTGGTTTTTGTTAATAACATTTCTCTCGTAATTTTTAATTATTTAAGAATACAGTCAAGGAACAATGTTTAAAAGTCTCAACCACTATTTGTTTGTGTCATCTTGTTTATCAAATGTTGCACATACAAACACTCAATTTGTAAATGCCCTCACTTAAATGTTCTAAAGTTCCTAAAATTTTCAGTTTCGTATTATCTGTAATGTGATATTTTGAGATACGTAGAGAAAAAATAATGTCGTCTTGATTGTTTTAACTATGAGGCATTCATCTCAGCACTCAAGTATCTCGAAACATTTTTTTACTAGGTTTTCGAATAATCATTACTTAAATGCAAGGTTAGTTATATGCAATTTAGCCTTTTTTTAAAGCATCGCATGAGTTTTGTAAAAAACATAAAATCAGTTATATAATATAGTGAAAATGTCAAAAAGGAAATATAAGGTGGAGGATGATGAAGGACAAGGGAAATGCAAAATAGGGCTAAAATGCTTTTTTAATCAATTTCTATTTTATATTCTTTACATTATTTTAGGATAAAAGGGTAGTTGAGCTAAAACCGAAGTGACTTCCTCTTTCAATCACCAGCAATTAATTTTCTATTTATCAAATTAAAAAAGTGAAAGAGTAATTGCATGTCAGTCCCTTCAATTATAATTATTTACCACATTGTCTCTCAAATCTCAGTATTTGCTTATTAGTCCATCAAATCTTCAAATTTCTTGCAAATTCATCCATATATTAGGGATTCTATTAATTTTCTATGTGGAGTCTATCTTACTCTAGTTGGGAATATAACTGTTAGAAAAAGATCTGGATTGGATCAAGGGAAGCTCCTGCCCATTAGAGAAGAACAACTTGGTGAGTTTGGATTTTAGTTGGAGCGGATCATGGGTATAAATTCGTTGTGAAACCGGTTAATAATATTTTAAATAATAGAGTTAATTATGGGAGGGGGATAATAGGAAAATCATCTAATTATGTTAAAGTTAATAGACTTTTATTCTCATAAATAACATCACCTAACGAGAGGGAAGAATTTGCGAAAGAATTGACGATTTGAGGGACTAATAAGTAAATATCGAGATTTGAGACTCTAGTAAGCAATTAAGTATGGCTTAAGGGACTAATATGCAATTACCTCAAAGAGAAGCAACAAAATTTCTCACATTGTTTAAGTTTCACGAAAGAATAACCTCTACAGCAGAGGGCAGTGGCAAAGTCGCAAATAAGTCAACAAACTCGATGCCAGACATTGGCGACGGCGGCGGAGGGGAGCAGCCGAGAACAGGTGACGGATCCGGATCGGATTCAAGTTCGGATCCGAAGCCGATTCAGAATTCGGGTTCTCGACCCGACCCGAATGCTTCAGTGATCAGCATCGTGATATCGCAGCCGCCGGAGGAGAAACCGGCGATCTCGAAGAGCGACGCCGCCAAAAAGGGTTTCTTGCCTCGAGACAACAGCTACCATGAGCAGTGCAGGTAAAATTCCAATCAAGTTGCAATCTTTTGTTGATCTGATTGAATTTTTTTTTGGGTAGTTTTTTATTGAATTATGATACTGAAAGATTTAATTTAGTTGGATATACCCTAAAAACCTCATTTTGCTAATAAATAATTTTTTTTGAGAGGTGGGCATTGATTGCAGGCACAAAATGAATTTCTTTGCAATGAAATTGATTCATTCAGGGATCTTATGGACATGAATTAGGTTATTCTAGATAACTAGAAACAAGGAACTAAGTGACAGAAAATGTTGGATCTAGAGGGTTGTGAAATATTATACATAGTTGTTTAAAAGCTTGAAAATTGAAAAATTAGCAAGCAATGGATGTAATGAGCGTGATCGAACTATATTATAGCTTAATACATGGTGTCCTGATAAGTTCGGGATCGGTCTATGACTTAAGCTAACTCATGATTGGGGGAGAATTTCATTGTCAATGCCACGCGTATTATTTGGTCGTTAGTCCATTTGTATTTCCATTGGAATTTCTTTATCATATAATGATTGAATTATTTGTTATTCTTGAAGATGTTATGCTTGTATCAAATTCAGTATATGCAGACTTGATTTGGAAATTGGAATTTGTCATTTCCAATTTTTTAAGTTATACATTTTCCAGTTCTTAGTTTCTTGGAGCAAGAGATGGTAAGGACATTTGAGCCAGCGTATGCATTTTGTTCACATCATAAATGAAATGAGAAGACAAAGAAGAAGAAGGATCGTCAATAATACGTTGTGCTCGGTTTTGTTGGACATTGGAGAATAGGACATAAAAGATGTATTAACACGAAGGATTATTCAAGATAAGGCGTATATTGTTCCATCTCAATTTCTCTTTCTTGATGTAATTTTAGTTACACACTTCCACTCAAAATATGATCTTTCACTTCCACTAATAAAAGTTCTTCATTTAAATTATAATAGTCATGCTATTCTTGGAAGTTTGCTAAAACTATTTAGAAGACTGGTTATCACTACATTTTATATTTTCTTATGAATCAAGCTGGAGGTAACTTCAATCGAAGAGAAATTGAAGAAAAATCAATTAGAATGGTTTGGCCATGTGTTGTGGTCAAGTGGAGACCAAGGAGTGAATCTGTTAAAAAGAAGTGATTGGAGTGTAGTCAGAGAATCTATAACCTGGGATGGACCTTGTTGAAGTCCCTTACCATACCATTACACAAAAACTTCGATGTTGTGATGAGGGTTGAGAGTTATATTTTTATATTCTAACATGTCCCCGCAGGTTGAGAGCTCTATTTATGGGCTGAAACCAGGCCTTACGCAGCAATGCCCATTTTTTTAAAATCGGCATTAAATTTGTGGTCGGTGGGATTCAAACTTGGGTTTCTCTGATACCATCTTAAATCCCCTAACCATTACACCAAAACTCTGAAGTTGTGATGAGGGTTGTGAGTTACATTTTTATATTCTAAGACCTAAACCAACATGAATTAAGAGTAGAAAGGACGCATGGCATTTTACTATGATAGAAGAGATGTCACTTAACAGAAATTAATGCAGTAAACAAATTCATGGGAAATTTGGAGGGCTAGTATTGATGCTATATTATTTTAACTAGTAAAATTCAGCAAAAATAAATGAAAGAAAATAATACGTTCATTCTATTTGTGAGAATTTAGGATGATTGGTATTTGGTAGTTACGGTTTGATTTTTTGCTTATTGTCTTGCCTCACCTTAATGAATGAACTTCAGCACTCACATTTCTCACTAATTTGTTATTGACTATTTGAGACTATGAAAATATTCTTCCATTAACAATTAAACGTGTTGAACTTTATGGTTCATTTTTTATCTTATGACTTAATCCCTAAAGTTCTTTTCTCTGCCTTGCGTCTGTAGGTCTAAACACTACCAAAATGCTAAAATTATTATTTCATGTTGAAACCTTACCAGAGTTTGTCAGCAACAAGCAGAGGAGCCTCTAATAGATCTTGGATGCAGATGTCGCGGGGATCTTGCTAAAGCACACCGCTCCTGCATAGATCTTTGGTTCCAGACTAGAGGTTCAAATAAATGTGAAATATGCCAGTAAGTTAGTCGTAGTCTTTAAAATTTTTTTTTCCGCTCCTGGCTCTGGAACTGCTCTTATAGTTAATATACATTTTTTCTTTAGGCAAGTGGCTGCAAATGTCTCATCTCCTGATTCCCAACCAAGTGTAAGTATATGTCTTTATGGGACTGTTTCTTTTTGAGTGTTTCAGAAAGTTTGAACTGAAATTGTTATTGTAAATTCAATGTATGGTGCATATCTATATACTATTCTTTTCTGCATGTTCCAGTTATTCTGTACTTCAAATGTAAGTCTTGTGTGTTATCTTCCTGCATAAGAAAACTGGAAATAAGGTTGCAGCGTCAAGGCTTTTGATAAAATATGCAGAATAGTTTGAAAGAGGAAAAATAAAAACTGTTGCAATTCTATGAAGTATAACCTCATTAATAATTGGAACTCAATTGGAATATAGATGATTTCACCTTTCAAGTAAATATGTGTTTCCCATTTATTGGAACAGACAAATTATTGGGTATGGAGGGTCGACACAGCCTATGGAGGGACTAATATTGGACAAGGAGGCCATGCAAGGGTATTTATGATATTATGATTGAGTCAGAACGGCTATTGTTTTCTCCATTAAATATTCTTTCATCACTATTCTGAAAGCCATTATCAAGTTATAACCATAATCATCAATGACACACTTGATGGCTCATTTCATGCTGTTGTAGATTTCCTTACTCTTTTTCTTAACAGGGATGCTTTAGCCCGCTCTGGGTTGCATTCGCCATTCTAATCGGAGGACTTCTGTTGGATGTGCTAATATCTGTTTCCCTTGGTGTTTCTGCACTACCTGTGAATATAATCATTGGTAACTTCTTTCCCTCCTTTTAAACTAAATTTGTTAATCATTTTTTGCATTACTACATTGAGAGACAAGTTTTTGTCGCATGAAGAAATGGGTAATTCAGAAACCAATGTGGACTTAGACAGTGTACAACCCTCTATACTCAATCTTCATAATGAAACAAGTTCTGAATAAAGTGAAACTTATTACTTATGGAAGATATTATACTCAAGTATTTTAGGCAGTCACGTTCACACCATTTTGCTGTTCTTTTCTGGGAAGATATTAAACTCTAAGACCAACATGCTTGCAGTTAAGAAACAACATGTGCGGAAAATGAGTGTAGCAGAAATGAAAATGCTGCGATGGACTTGTGGATATACACTAAGAGATAAGATAATAAATGTGTTCATTTAGAGGAGGTTAGATGTTGCTCCTGTTGAGGATAAAGTGAGGGAGAATCGATTGGATGGTTTGGTCAAGTGTAATGAAGACCACTAAATGCAAAGGAAATCATAATATTATAGTTACTAACTCAAGGAGGACTATAGATAACCTCAATGAACTTGATTGGAGGCAACTAAGAAGGTAATTGTTTTAACGGAGGAGATAAACCCTTGCCAGAACTGAATGAAACGGATATGATTCATGTAGCTAACCCCAAAAATTTGGATAATTGTTTTTTTTTGTTTTGGTTGTTGTACCTTCATTTAACTCTGAACTTCATTGATATGATCATCTGTTGTTTTTCATCACCTTCGATTTTCTCCTGTTAAGTTTAGTGCTAAGTTTGGTCAGAAAACTTTATAATAAACTCCATTTCATCGATGAAAACTCTTGGAATGTAGGTGTTCTCATTGTGCTTGGGTTGGGAACTGCGTTTCGGCTTGCATTGGAGTGCTGCCAAGACTGGGGATCTCGAAGACATGTGCAGAGCACGGACATCCCTATAAACCCCGGGTATCATCCTGCTGTGTAAATATACTTGTATGTATAATAATACACTTCATTATACATAGAATGCCAGTTTCAGTTTTTGTGGGTTTTAGCGTGTTCATTCTTCACAGCGAGTCTACCTCATAAGTGGTTGGTTTGATGTCAGTTATAAACTTACAGTGTCAGTTTGTTCAATCTTGTTGTTATGTTTTCCTCTCGTACATTTAGAATTCTCTAAATTGTCCTATTGTTCTTTGTATATTTCATACTAAGAATTCAATGTAATTTTACAGGCCCTCGTGTACTTTATGGCTTTCTAGTGTATACACTTAGTTTATGATGATATTATGAAGCATTTTTTCTTTGAGCTGTAAAATGAGCGTCCATTATGAGGACAAATAATTATACAAATCTATCCAAGAAGAAGAAAAAAAAAGACCATTTAAATTGGAGAGGTAATATGCTTCACTGTAATTGTGGACTTGTAGAATACAAGATCAATGACTCATAATTCTGGACTAATATCAGGACTTTTGTATGTGTGGGGAAACAATTTTAATTAATTTTCTCCCTTTTCATTTTTTGAGTTATTATTATTATTATTATTTTCTTTCGTGGTATGATGAATTGAGGTTTGAAGACTTTGCATTTAATCTTATTAGTTTTATTATTGTGCTTGAATTGAGAAACTTTTCTCAATCCAGATAGAATCATAGCTTATATTTCTGGTACAATATACAGATTTGGTGTTGCATGCTACAATTTAATGTTTATCTCACAAAATCGCCCGGAACCTTGGGGGTGTCTTGCAAACAACCCGTTAAGTTTAAACTTCTTTCATCGAGCCCCTTGCTTATAATCGGCAAATAACTCAAATGCCGTTGGAAAAAAAATTCTTTAATTTAGTCATTTGGCATTTACATGCAACGTATCCCCCCTTAACTGAGGGTTTTACACAACTAATGTATGTACATAAGATAACATCATATTATTGTAATGAAAACGTGTACTTTGGTTATCAGTCTCATTCCATGAATCAAATTGTGTCTTATATTATTAGACAAAAAATTGAATCCATGACTATAATTCTTCATTTGCTTTGTCAAGCCATCGTCCTGGTTCTCGCCGACTTCTTAGTATGTCTATCATCCTTATTTAACTAAAGTCCAAATGTGACATAGAAATATAATATACAGCATTAGTGCATGCAAGCATAATGTGATGATGCTTATTAGGACTAGTACTCCAATGCACGCTATGCGTATTTGACACAAAAATATGAGGACATTTCCGTTTGACTCGTGCAAGGATGAGAGCATTTGAATTAATTCTTCTAAGCGTTAAAAGTGTTTCTTCTATTTTTTGCACGCGTGAGGGTGTTTCTTTTGATTTTTAAAGGATAGGACAGTTCTGAAATTTATGAAAGTTTGAAACACAAACCAAAAGTAAATTTAAAATAAAATAAAATAAATGAATAGTATATGTAGATGTCAGTTGCCTTGCGATTACATTAATGCTCACTCTCTATTACAATCGTGCATTCGGCCATAAAAATTTAAGATGAAGAATTAAAGATAAGGGATTACGTCAAGATAAAGGTATCATGAAATGAAAAGGTAAATAATCTATCAAAAGTAGGATCAATCGGGATAACACTACATTTTGGGTTTTATTTTGCTTCCAAAATGCCTTTTGTTTGAGCACCGTGGATAACTCAAATGGTTCAGAGGTTTCGATATGGTTTTCACGGTTTTCTGTTTGTTTCCCAGTGACTTCATTACACATAAAAAAAAATTCTTTTGTTTCGCATTCATATTACATTGTAAATTGCAAATTCTCTTTTTATAGAAAAAAACCTTAGTTGAACAATGGTTGTTTATATCTTAATATTTTGCAATCCAAACTTGTTTTATTTTGTCAACGTCAAATAGAATATAAGATTTATTATATTGGCGTATCTATTTTTGTTCTTCATCTATCATTATATGACGATGAGTGCACACGCCTATATTCATACAGGTCTCCGTAAATTACTGTGACAAGAGAAGCTTACTGAAAGTTCATTACATAAAATATCTAACTTCTAGATTCAACTAATACAAAAAAAATGCAGTCCATCCAAATTTTTTTCTTTCAAATTAAACAATGTTAATATATAACTTCCTAACTTTTCTTAAAGCTTCATTTGGGTTATAACTATCGTATATTGCGATTTGACAAGATAACTATGCAAAATGAACGCTCATTCAGATTATTTTCTCATTAAAGAAAAAAAAAATCATACCAATAATAAACTGCGCTAGTGGAGCAAGCAAAGATTCTAATGTGTCGTGATTGGGTGATAGGGGTTGCTTACATTTATCAGGAAGAAATCAGGTTGCAGACCCTTTTTTTTTTTTTTTGACAATGCACTCTTTGAAGATCGAAGAGGACTCAAATATTCTTTTAGATAGTGATTGTTCTGGGCTCAAATATTCTTTGAAATCAGGTTGAAGTATTTGTACAATTTAGTTAAAAATGGAATAAACATCAATACCAACTATGGTACTATTGCTAAGCACTCATAGCTCCGGAGGTGGTTCACAAATCCCAAATACCAAGCATTTTCTCTTCGATACAAATTTCACACTGTTCAAGCAACAACTTTTATTTCAAACCGGAAACTTTAATGCTAATAACTAAGCTTTTTAAACCTGCATGCTAAAGCTAATGTACAGGATTATTGACCTTCTAGTGCTTTCGACATCGCATGGGCGTGGCGTGGGCCTGGGCTTTATTTGGTTGACACTAAGCCAACGTTTCTCGCACCAAAAATAAATAAATAAATACATAAATAGAACGACATGGGTGTAATTCTACATTAATTAAATAACGTATGTTTACCATACAAGCAATATTGAACCATATAACTATATCACATGACTATTTTTCACTCATTTTCTCTGTCAATGGCTTGACTAAGTTGAGCATGTTTGGGGGGCAGTTCACTTCAACCTTGCCAATATTGTTGACTTTATTTTGTTGTGTTTATGACCTCAGTTCAAAAGTTCGCAAGTAGAAAGAGAAATCGAAGGAATGTGTTATTTCGATTCAAAAGGAAGATATGAAGGAAGAAATCGAAGAAAGAAATACATGGATTAAGTGATGGACAAAAAGAGTATAAGAGTTAGAGAATCGGGAGAGCAATCAGTATTGTCAGCTTTGATTGAAAATTTTTCAATCCGAGCATACTCTAAAACAAAATTGAACCGTCCAAATTCGATAGGTTCAGTCAGCTTAATCAGTTCAAGCCGATCAATCCTCACCCCTAAATCTGTTGACCTTATACGTTCGAGTTTGATGAAGTTGATTTTGGTAATGTTTTTCACTATATCATGAACCTCCCAATAACTCCGTCAGTGATACTATGTCCCAACTGCATCCAAATTTCAACATATATGCTTACTGGATATTGTCATAACATCTAAATATGTTAGAAAAACATAATAGGGGGGAATAGAGGAGTTGAAACTACATGATGTTGTAAACCATTTGTTTTTCTACCTGCTCTTAACCAAACACAATAACAATCACAAATAGCTCATTATAAAGAACTCACCACAAACTTATCTGAGAACAGTCAATCATCCACAGGCTAACAAATATATGAGGACCAGAATTCTGATACAAAACGTAACAATGAATTCTATAGCATAGTAATTATGGATGGTCAGAACCTCCACCTTGGAGCTTACCTAAATATCTGAAATTATCGAAATCAAGCTTACGGATAACTACTCTTCAGCAATTGCGCCCTTCTCACTCGCATAAATACCATCGAGAAACTTTTTTATGTCTTTGTTCTTCACATGGCACTTCTGTTTAATGACAAAAAAAAGGGTAGGAAAAGGTTTAAAAATTGATCGGAGATGATACAGAATAAATAGTAAACTAGATCGCTTTCGGCATGCACAGGATGTAAATATTGAGGTGCAAAACCTAGCATTCTTGTTCTTTCATGAAACTGATGCGGCTAATTAAGTGCCCAATATCCAACTAAGGGATCTTCCATCCTTTTCCATTCTCCCCTTAACCGTTCTACCCGCAACATATTTAGCCAAAGGATTAATTGCGGATATACACCCTGTATTAGGATGAAATAGTCACTTGTGCTCCCTAAACTTAAAAAAAAAAAAAAACACTTATACCCCTTGAATCTCAAATGATGTTTCATTCCCCCCCTCAATTTACAGGGCAATTAGTCATTTCTCCCCATTAAACTGAACACAAAGATAACTTATCATCACACGAAATTTGAAGCTAACTTGGAAAGTAATGTCATCTGGACTTCAAAGGGGTGGTGGTTTAGGGGGCATAAATGGCCACATCCTATGGTAAAATGGGGTGTAATATGCAATTAACCACTGAATACAAGATGAAAAATTCCACTAGAATGTGGGAACCAGCTCCGAGCGTGTCAGCCCTCCCATAATAAGCAAGTGGCATATACGTAAACAGTCAAATTTCTTCTAAGTGCATGCCTATCAAATTCAAGGGTCAGACAAGCTAACAAAGCAGCAGGTCGTGAGACGAGCTCGGTATCGTTGCCATCAAGAATAAGCTCATCCACTTTCCTCACCTGTAAACAAGACGGAATAACCTTCAAAATAGAGGCATGCAAGGGAAAACTGATTGCATGATGATGTGATAAAATTCTATGTGATGCACTGCAAGACAAATTTATGCTGATCTGCAGTCGGAACTAGTGCAAAAAACACAATGGAAAACTGATTGCATGATGATGTTTGAACGATTGACATGTTTGATACCATGATCCATGTGTCAGATTATAATAGAATGATAGTATGATTTCCAAGTTACAAGGTCTCAATAGATTACAAACAACAAACTCAAAGTTTATATAGGTTATATAATTTGCAAAATAAAATCTATAAATTTATAAAATAATAAGCACATAATGAAATATTCTGATTATACGTCATTTAAAAATATACTATTGTAAGCTTGAGTTAAATTTGATAAATTGTAATCAATGCCAATTGTATATCTCCCTTATATATATTATCACTTTTACAAACGCATTTGCCTTTTTCTAAGCAGATAGTCCTGGTGAATTCTCAGAATTCTGCCAAGCACTCTCATGTATTTGACATAAAATTTTACTCAAAAGTAAATTTGAAAGATCACTATCATAGTTGTTGCTAAGCGTAATTTACACAGTTAGGAATAACTGGCTGCCTCCGTTCAAACGAGGAGTTATGGGCATAGGTTGATGTAGATGGAGATGGTGTTGCTAACTACAAATAATTGAGGTAAGCAACCACTTGTACAAAATTTTAAGTGATATTGTGTTCCAGTTTTCTTCTTAGCATGCATTATTTGTATAAATAATCTCATGGGAGTCTAAATTATGTCAAATTTCTAACTTTGTAAACGCCTTCTTAATTTCCGCTGATTTAAAAATTAACTA
Source organism: Asparagus racemosus (assembly GCA_037177215.1). Taxonomy (NCBI): domain Eukaryota; kingdom Viridiplantae; phylum Streptophyta; class Magnoliopsida; order Asparagales; family Asparagaceae; genus Asparagus; species Asparagus racemosus. Next base: position 1,506,967 of record JBAKGM010000002.1, read on the forward strand.
ATGGTTTTTATAGCATGGTATATAAAGTCCAATGCAGCCAGAGAAATGGAAGGAAAATTCTGAAGTTGGGGATAATGAGCAGGAGATCGAGAAAAAGAGCGTGAATGAGGAGAAGCAAGCTTTCAGTTTTAAAGTGAAGAATGTCGTTCTATTCCCTCTAGTAGCAGAAAATGTTTTGCCTGTAATGTTTCCCCTGTGAGTTTACCTCACTCATAATAACCAGTCTGCTGGGGAAAAAAAAAAAGAAAAAAGAAATTAAAACAACAATCAGGAGCATCTAACTTCTTGTTACAAAGTTTTGAGAAAACAAAAACTTTATAGACATTGGTATGTTTCATTAAGAGAATAAACACAAATACCCATTCAGACACATATATATCTGATTTTGATTATGGAAGAGATGGATAAATTTGGATAAATTTCTGGTGACATTGAGATCATGGAAGAATACTTCATGGTGAATTTGTGAGTGATCTTCTTTTGCTCTATTTAGCATTTTTGTAAATGAGGTGTGTCTTGAAGATAACGTATTAATCATCTTCTGTTATTGTCACTCTCGCTCGATGTTTCGAAAGACCTTGTTGCCTGTAATTCTATCTTCATTTTCAACCTCCTCGCTAACATGAAAACTCATTATATCTGCATGAAAGTTAATTTGTTGCCGAAATCCCTTAATATATTTGACTCTTTTTCTTCTCCGTTTGAAGTAAATGTTTTTTTTTTGTTTTTTTTCATTCTTATGTTGCCAGATGATATATTTTCTTGCATGCTTATTCACCGCGACTTTGTGTACTTGACAATGGAAATTCCATTTAAATCCAGCGTGTCCTACTCTCTCTGTGATCCGCCTTGCTTTCAATTGCTTTCTTCTTGGTGATCAGGGAAAGGAGAACTTTGTGTGTATTTTTGTTCAACTGAATTACCAAATAGACTCTTTTAATTGGCGAGGAGAACAATATTCTTTCAATCCTTCTGTTGGAAGTATAGGTCAACTGTGTGTATATTTTTGTTCTATTTTACTTTTATTTGGTTTTTGGTGTTTGCAAAAAAAGACAACACTCGAAATTTTTGTGGTCCAAGCTGCTTTTACTAGACCTTGTTCAATGCTGATCCAGGCTCATCAGACACTCTTGAGTTGAGCAGCAGGCGGCAGCAGTATGATGAAGTGACTGTTAGGCTTATTATCTACAAATCAAGATTATAGCATAAAATAAATCCAAATTAAATAAGCAAGGAAAAAGAAAATAGATAAAAAATCAGGCGTGATCGGGTGCAGTCGTGATTTCACTGCCCTAGAAGATAGAGGACCCACCTATCGCCCTAGCGCAGTTGATCCTCTCCCCCTAGCGGTAAAAGCTCCCAGAAGTTGGCTGGTTTCTGTACTCGGGCGAGAGTCCAGAGTTTCTGCTCAGACGAAGAAGAGATTGCCCAAAATATAATGTAAACTGGAAATCAAAAAGAGAGGAGAGTAGAAGAGAGGATCTTTCTTTTGTTTTTCTTCTTTGCAGTTGTGTTCTATCTTTCCCCTTACCCGAGCTGGGTATATATAGGGTTGAGGGTTCGTAACTGATGCGAAAGACACGACCGTTACATACATTCATGTCTCCGTCGGTTACGAAAGTTAAATAACATGTAAAAACGTGTAAAAATTAAGTCTGGAGAAGCAAAAGGTTAGTGTGCATGTGCGGTACGGCGAGGCGCGCGCGTGCGGGCGTGCGTACGGCGCAGCGTGGTGCGCGTGCGTGCGTACGGTGCAGCGTGGCGTGGCGTGCGCTCGCGTGTGTGGTAGAGTAATGCAAGGCCCACAAAACCCAAAACACTATTCAAAGCCCAATATGAAGAGTTCCAATATAAACATCTCAAACTTCTACTTGTTTTCCGATGTGGGACTATTCACAAAGGCAAATATTGTCTTTTTATGAGCAAAACATCCAACACAAATCACCCCCCAACCCCTCAAAAATCAATGGGGTTTTCTGATAAAATCTCAAAGTTAAGGGATTATGATAATTCTCATACTTAATACTTAAGGCTTAAGGGGAATTTTTCTAATATTTTGAAAGTTAGGGGGGTTGGGGCCAGGGGTTGATTTCCAATAATTGTCCAAAGTTAAGGGGTTTTCTGATATTTACCTATATATATATATATTTAACAGTTCATTTATCGAGAAATGAGGAAAGAAATTTTGACAAGAATACCCTTGCTCAAGCTTTTAGTATTCTTAAATTGCTAGCCACTTGTCATTGCCACATCACCTGTTCCATCATTCTAATCTATATTGGGGTCCTCCTAGCAATACTCTCCTGCTTTTCTCACATTCATATGATTTCAGCTCTTTTTAGGAGAACTTGAACCACATAAAATTTGATGGATTCGTTTTGACATTTCACTTTCAACCATTTTCGATTAAATGAACACCCAAAATGTTAAATGTGTTTCATTGTAACACTTTTACTTTTCACTTTTATACAAACAAACACTATCTCCATGGTTTTTGGTAGTTTTTTTAAAGTCATTGTACGTTTTTGAAAAATCAAGAAATAAAACCTTAATAGATCCATATTTGTGTTTATCAGCTTCTAACTTTATGATTTTTAGGCAGTTATTTTTAAAAGCATGGTACTTTTCTTGAAAATCTAAAAATTCTTCACAACGAAAAGTTAATTCTTCAAAAAGAAGTCCAAAATAGACGATAATTTATTGAGATTTAATCATTTCTTAAAAATAAAATGCTATTAAAACTGATAAGAAATAATTTACAAATTCTCATATTGTTTAATGAGACAGAAAAGATAGTCTAAGTTGAAAATAATTGGAAGAAATCTGCAGTGCAAATATGTATTCTCTCTATCTTCAAACTATTTAATGAGACAGAAAAGATAGTCTAAGTTGAAAATAATTGGAAGAAATCTGCAGTGCAAATATGTATTCTCCCTATCTTCAAACTATTAGTATGCCCATATAAACAAGTAAGCAATACAAATATAAATAATGAGTTCTTCGGTATTAGTCCCTTAAATCTGACCTGTATTAATATTAGTCCTTCAAATCTTCATATTATGATATTAGTGCCCCAACTTGCATTAGTGCATTGACATAAGTCCATTTTTTAGGTAATCCATCCAAATCCCTTAACCATAGTTAGGTTAGATGGGTAATTAACACATTACTCCACTTTTAATTAGTTCCCTAAAAATATCAGGTCCGCTCTCCCTCTCTTGCTATTATTCCCTTTCAACAACAGTCAACGCCGATGGCGGCCCGTCGGCAGAAGCAACATCGACTGAACAATATTCAGCGTCTTCCTCCGCTTTCTTCTCCTTTGTGTCAGCATCGGCTCTCTCGCCAGCACGGGAAGAAGCAATGGCGGCAAGGGTGAATTTCAAATCTTGAACTAGACCATCTAGAGCTTGTCAATTTCATAACTTGAACAAAAACATTATCATTTAGCCTTCTAATTCCATTCAATAACTCTACATCAAACACCTTCACTGTAATCTCTTCCAACACTCCAACCTTCACCAAATGTAAGCAAATCACAATCTCAATAGCCTTTTCCGAGGTTCTTCCCCATTAGAATTTCTAACATAAGTATCCCTAGTATATAGAAATTAGTTATTGAGTTAAGTTTCTTCATCTTCTGCACCTTGGGAGCTTTGTAAGCTTCCAATATTGAGATGATGATCAGTTTATTGTGATTGCAGCCAACATTAGAGATTGCCGAAGAGAGGAATCTAATTGTACTAGGCAAGAGAATTGAGTTTGGGTGTGAAGAAACCATTGGAGAAGATGAGGGTTTTATTTGCGTTCAGGTTTGGGTTCTGAATGGGTATGAATTAAATGGTTATTGGGCTAGTTTTGTAAACAAAGGGTATAAATATAACGGCTTGTCCATTCTAAAAGTTAAAGAAATATTCCATCCAAAAGCAAATAGCCCCTAACCACGGAGACTAATTTCAACATATTTATAAGACTTGAGTGACTAATATTAAAGTATAAAGATTTCGGGGACAAATATCAAAATACCTATGATTTAAGGTGTCGTTTAGCAAGAGGTTAAGGAAAACGGGTTAAGGAGAAGGAGTAACTTAGTTAATTATTTATGAGAGGTTAAAAGTAATTTATTTCGTTTGGATTTGATAGTCAAGATTAAGGGTTAAGTTTTATGTATTTGACAAATGAAGAAGGGTTAAGGAGGCCAGTTGTCATAAATATCCTAAAATATATTCTTTTTTAAAGTTTTATTTCTTATTTCGATAGGGAGTAACTCTTAATCCTCCTCTTTAGGCAAATTTGTTAACTTATCTAAATGAGGGTTAACTAACTTTAACCATTATAAAGAGTTTGTTAACCCTTTGATCAATTGACCGTTTGGATGGTTAACGAGGGGTTAAATCCCCTTAACCCCTCTCTTACCCCCTTACCAAACGGGACATAAGGGACTAATATCTAAAAACCCCTTATACATAAACCTCCACTAATTTTTAATAGTGCAAAGATCCGAATCCAATATAACTGTATAGAAATTCGAAACAACATAGGTATGACAAGAAACATAGTCTCTAAATATGTCAAGATATTCACTACATAATAGGACCAATACTAGCCACAACTATGAGTGGGGTTCACTCGCACTGTGGCAGGGACACATGTCGCCTTTAGGACATGTTTCCTAGCCACAGCGCGAGTGAACCCCATTCGCAACTATGGCTTGACCTACTCGCGTAACAAGGAACATATTTCTATTTGTTATCTAGATATGATGTGACTTTTGATCGTCTTTGGCATGATGTGACTTTTGATAGTCTTTCTTTTAATTAATCTTATAATTGATAAGATCAATCACGAAAATTTATAATATTGTTCAATAAATTAAATAAAGGTTTTAAGTTAAAAGTAACTAGAAAAAAAAACCGTTAATGCAAACAATATACAAACTCTCTGCCTTCAAACTACTACTATGCTCATATTGGCAAACGTATAGATATCAAAACTATCGGTGGAGACTACAGTTTCTAAATAGAGTAAATTGCAAAACTTTTACATGAAATCCTAAATTTTATTAGCACTTTTATCATCTCTGATGAAGATTCTTTTATTTCAGACGTGATATCGGTGAATGTAAATCGAAAACAAAGCCGAGTGACTGTAACAGGCCACGTTGAACCGAGCACTGTACTGAACAAGGTAAAGCGTACTGGAAAGTATGCAGAGATGTGGCCTTATGTCCCTCATAATTTAGTAGGATATCCTTATGTTGCTGGAGTTTATGACAAGAAAGCTCCCTCTGGGTTCGTGCGAAAGGCGCCTCAGGCGATGCCCAGCCCCGACGCCCTAACCGAGAAATACACGTGGATGTTCAATGATGAGAATTCTAATGCTTGTTCTGTTATGTGAAAATGAAATGAAATGAAATGAATAAACTTGTGAGTTATGAGAATGTGACGGATATGAGGATCAATTTGATGTAGTCATTGTTTGATTGTAATACGTAAGTTGATGATAGACTTTCTTCTTTGGTGCTTAGATCAATAGTTTTATGCTACTAGTAAAAAGATGCCCCCAGCCCCAATAGGTGGATCAAACTGCTAAGGAAGGTTTTACCATCTGCCACGGTTTCCACTGTTAGGGCATACCTGTTTCAGCTGAAAAAATGGGGAGAATCTTCCTGCAATTAGTTTACCAAAAAAAAAAAAGAAGAAACAAACCAATGTACACCCCAATGCCCCGTTCTCTCTCTCTCTCTCTCTCTCTCTCTCTCTCTCTCTCATCAAAAACCCCAACACGTCCAAATCCTACCTCCTCTCCAGCCCCGCCCCCCCCCCCCCAATCGGAGCTCGCTGCTGTCATTGGAGCTCGCCGTGGCCACCATCAGTTTGCCATCTCCTCTCAAAACCTTAGCCATAATTCCCCCTCAAAACCCTTAATTCCCCCGCCTCCCCCCCAAACCACAAATTGGAGCTCTCCATTGTTGTCGGAGCTCGCCACCGTATAAGTTTGCTGCCTTCCCCTCAAAACCCATAATTCCCTTGCCTCTTTTTTCTCCTTAGAATCCTAACCCTTATAAATTCCTTCTCCCCAAATCGTATCTTGCCGCCTTTCCTGCTCCTCATTTTTGCCGCCTCACTTGTAAGTCCTCTTCCTCAAAACCCTAACCCTAATTGGGGTATTTTCTAAAACTTTTGCGTTTTTTCTGAAATTATGGGCATTATAGTATCTTGATATTCATGATTTTCCAAACACTAATCATTATCCTGTTAGAATCTTGCATTCTCTGCAAAAACAAAGCACAACATGAAAGGTAAATGACTGTTTAACTTATTGTTTACAAAATTTCAAAAGAAATTATCATCTCTTATATATAATAAAGCCATGAGATTCGCGCACAAATATTTACCTCCAAGATAGAAGTAATTTGGTTTCTTGTGTAAGGCACAGCAGATTCTCTGTTAACTAGTTGTTCAATTTCTGTAACGGAGATTTGATCCAAGTGATTCACAACCACATGCTGACCTAACATTGTCTCAAATTCTTGTACTCTGCAGTTCAACAAAACCACCTTTAGCATTTGTGCTAATAAATTAGCCTTTGTGAAAAAATAAAAGGTTAGAGGTTGTGGAACCTCTCTGTAGAAATATCAACTTCATCGCTGCAGGGCTACCATCAACTTCCATGGCATCAGCGTGCTGTAAACATGGAGGTAATATTAGTAAATATTAAAATAAGCTCTAAAACTAATAATGTAAATGCAATATTTGTCTGGGTTCATCTTCCACCAACATTCTCTTCAGTGTTCATCGCATCGTTATCAGCTTTACGTTTCATCTCGACCTCTCTTTCCCTTTCTTCACGCTCTTCCATGTCGGTCAACTCTTTATGATATATAGCAAAACTTACAACTTTAAAAGCAGCTTCAACATCAATTTTCACAACCTGCATCAAGAGAACACATCATAAATCTAGAAATGGATCAACCTCCCTCGAGAATTGCCACAAGTCTGTCCGATCAAAACTCCTAATTGGCGAGGACAAGTGAAAACATAATAGAATGTGCATTGTTTGTCACTGCTACTTTGTAAAAAGTGAGGCTTGATGAATGGCTTGAATATTACTTGAGCAAGCTGCACATACTCTCTTATACTGGTAAGCTTCTGGTTCACAAAGAATGCCTCTATAATGATTAGGATTTTAATGAACGCACAAAATACATATTCATAATATATGCTTGTATAGATAATGTATCAATTACTTTTTGATGAGAAAAAAGTTCCAAACTTTGACTTATAATTTCTCTATCATGATTGTATCCTCAATTTGATATTTATGGATTTCTAATTTTGTCCTTTAATGCAAGCGTGCATAATTTTAAGAGTAGTTATCGCTAACTTTGACTTATTTACATAAGCATGGCATGCGACTATATCAGAGTTAAGGATTGGTGTAAGTGAATCGTGAAAAATGCACAAAGCCTGAATTCATTCAAGGAGTTGATTCTTTCATAAAATTTGTGCGTGAACATGATAGAATCCAACATGGGATGATCCTTTGTCCATGTAGTCATAGTGAGAATCAGGTGCATCACAAGGAGGAAGATGTAGAACTTCACATTGTTAAGCATGGTTTTATTAAAGATTATACAATTTGGGTATATCATAGAGAAATTCTAGCTCCCAATATTGCCAATGATGAAGAAAAAGACAAGGAAGAAAATTTATTTCTGGAAGAGGAGATGGAGGAAATGGTAGAGGTTACTTTCGGTGACACTAATCTTGCTGAAGATGGTCATCCTTCTGGACAAGAACAACATGTAGCCGAGTATGAGAAGTACATGAATGATGCCAAGGGACTGATTTATGAGAATGCAAAATATTCTATACTGTCATGGTTCGTTCAACTTTTCCAGATTAAATGCCTAAACAAATGGGGCAACAAGTCATTCATGATGCTTCTAAAATTCCCGAAAGATTCTATGCCTCCGAGGAACAATGTGTCTCAGGGCTGGTATGAAGCTGAAAGGATAATGTCTGATCTAGGTTGAATTGTGATAAAATTCATACATGTCCTAATGATTGTGTGCTATACTGAAAAGAAAATTTAGATAAGAAAGAGTGTCCTACTTATAGAGTGTCTAGCTATAAGAAGAAAATACATACTTATAAGAATGACATACCTATCAAGGTAGTACAGGTAGTACGATACTTTCCTATGATACAGAGGCTACAGAGGCTCTACAAGTGTAAGAAGACAATGATGTCAATGACTTGGCATGACCATGCTACTCTAAGCGAAGATAATAAAATTAATCATCCAAGAGATTTGCTTGCATGGAGGGATTTCGACAAGTTACACCCAACATTTAGTTAGGAGCCTCGTAATATTAGGCTTGGACTGGCTAGTGATGATTTTTGCCCCTTCAATTTTAATAGGAATCCACATAGTACATGGCCCGTTATAATAATGATTTATAATCTCTCGCCATTGTTGGCTATGGATCAATCATACTTTATGATGCCTCTTCTCATTGATGGGTCGAGTTCACCAAGCAACAATATCGATGTCTACATCCAACATCTCATCTATGAGTTACGATCATTATTCATTAACGGTGTAGAGACATATGATGCAAGCAAAGGGGAAACATTCACAATGTATGCAGCCTTAATGTGGACAATTAACGACTTTTCTGCATGTGGAATGCTATCACATTAATCTGTACATGGTTATAAAACATGCCCTTACTGCCACATTGATACATCATCGACAAGATTGCCCTTTAGCAAAAAGATTTGTTATCACGATCATGGACGTATGTTGGAGAAAAGCATCCCTATAGGGATGACACTGTTCACTTTGATAGTACTACAAAGCACCGAAAGGCACCAACCCCCTTATCTAGAAAGGACATACTTACTCAGTGGAATGGTTACGAAAACGGTGACTTTCGAGAAAGTAAAGGAAAGACAAGAAATGCCACAAGGATGGAATAATAAAAGTATTCACTTTGAACTACTGTATTGGAAGATAAATACCATGTGTCACAATTTGGACGTCATGCACATTGAGTAGGGAGTTTCTAAGCACATACTTAACTTGCTTCTCTGTATAGTTGGAAAATTGAAAGACAACATCAAAGCTCGGAGGAATTTGCAGCACTTGAATATTAGAAAAGAGTTGCATCCTCTACTAAAGAGGGTAATCTGGGAAAATTTGTACTCCCCAATACCATTTATCACATGCCAAAATCAGAAAAGAAATGTTCTTGGAGGTATTGCATGAGCTGGTTCCTATAGGTTTTTCAGAATCATTAAATAAGAAGATAAAGACTGTGAAAGGCAAGATTGATGGGTTGAAGATGTAGGCATTTAAAATAGCTTATTAGCACTCGAACGAGACTCGTAACGCTGGGTTGACAGCCAACGACCCATCAAGCCATGCGACCAAGAACCGCTGACGACGTAACTGCGCCACAAAACGCATAAAGCGAGTCGACAAATGCATGAAGTGAGTCGGCAAGGGGCACAAGTCAACGAAGTGATATATCGTGGAATAAATCCAACGATGGAGCTTCAGATCAGCGAGATTCGACGAGGCAAGTCGACTGGACTCAGATGTCGACGAGATCGAATCAACTGGACTTAACCCATCGACAGGATTGAAACAATTGAGTTTCGAGTCAGCGAGAAGATCAACCAGACTCGGACTCAGCACGACGGCAGCGAGATCGGGAGAAAACAACACTGAAAAACCCCAGAACGAGGCCAAAACAACGTCCAAGGCCGAGAGACCACTTGGTGTCTTGGTCTGGCCGAGACACCAGGTGTCCTGGGCCATCAAAACACCCCCCTCTCCTATAAATAGAGAGGGGGGTCTAAGTTGTTGAGGGTTGGAAAATTCGTTGGAAAAATTAGAGCTTCGGGCGAGATTTACGAGACCTTTTGCATAGATCCGAGTGTCTGCAGAATTAAAAGGCCAGATCTAGATCTCAAGCAAGCGAAGAACACCTTTAACCTCAGATCCACGTGATGAGAGGAAGATCAGGAGCAGATCTACATCAGATCTATGGTGTATCCCTCTGGATCTAAGCTTGGTCTTAGTACCGAGAAGAGCCGAGAAATCGCTTGATCGATTTCACCTGCTTTAGGCGATCTATTTCCTTCGCGAACTAGTCCCCTCAATCCCGTAGATCTTGACTTGGATCAGATTACGCGGTTGTCCACGGACACAAAAAGTCCCGGGCACAGGCAAAGATATCCACACAAGTGAGTATCCGATAAACGGATCCCACGTTGGTTTAAAAAACGTTGTAAAGTTGTAATCTTTTTGATTTTTCATTGTAAGCCTTATAAAAAGGCAATTTTTTTTATTGAATTCGTTTGTAATCCAATAAATGTGTAATGAGTTCAGCAATGAAAATCAATCCATCTCGTTTCCCCGCGAACAAGCTGGCGACCACAGTGGGAGCCAACGGTCTCAAATCTGAGATCATCGTGTCGCAGCCACGGATCTCGATCCCAGTCGAGGAAGAGGTTGAGTTCGAATTTGACCAGCAGAAGTTTGAGGAGTATCTCTCCTCCTCCTCCTCTAGATCCGCTTCTCCCTGTTGCTCTAAAAAGATCTCCACTACAAGGAAGATACATTGGGCCTCTGATGCAGAGTCCCAAGACGACGAATCCAACCCCGCTGCCGCCAGTAGCGGTAAAATTTCCTCGGCGCCCGCAGCCCAAGGTCATGGAATCCTCGGATGGGATCTGCTATGAGGCGGATCTAAGATCCAAGCTGACGCAGAGGCTCCAACCTCAAGTGATTGACGGCCCCTCCAAGCCGTCGACAAACGAATGGGTCCGGGTCAAACGGAACCGTGTCACGCTTCAGGAGTACATCCGGAAGTGCCACGCACTCCTCGCGCAGGCACGGGCTTTGGTGCAACAAACTCACAAGTTGAAGAAAGAAGAGGTGGCCAAGAAGCCACCAACAAGCTGCCAAGTCTGGAGGCCCAAGTCCGTCGGCACTCCAACCCCAACAAATACGGCATCCAAGCCCAAGCTCGTCGGTGTTCCGACTCCTGACTCGGTGCCCAAGCCAAAGGCTACAAACGCCCTAACTAAAGTTGCCTCAGCGCCGAGGCCACCTCCGGCGTTTGCATCTAGATCTTTGGTAAAACTAATTCCTGCTGTGGCTAACAAGCCAACCGTCAAGGAACGCTTGGGTCCGTTGAGGGAATTACGGGTCACTCCTAATGCAGGAGGTTGCACCCACTTCAACAAGGATAGGGAGATTCACGCAGTTCTGCCAACCAGACTGAGAATCAAAGTCTGAGAGTCTGCCGAGACTTCACGCCCACACAGGTGACCATCAAGACGAGTCACTTTTGGTAGTTTCGATGAAGCAGTCCGTCCTCAGAAGGAGATGTTTTCGTCTGACGACGACGACGTTATACCCGAGAAGTCGTGCCAACACACGATAGGTTGCTCTAGCATTCATGCCGATGAGCTGTACTATCGTGCTTGGGGTACGAGAAGATCCCAAAAGAGGAGCTCTCCTGAGAAACCTGCGCATTGCCCCTATTCCAGCTAATCAAAGCAGTGTTATCGGGTTGTAGCTGCAACAAGGCAATTCTAGAAAGAGTGTCGGTCTTTGACAAACTTGGCGACGGATTGTCGAAGTCCAAAACAAGGCACTTCCATGGAAGAAGATCAATGACTCAAAGGGATGAATTGCTCAGAGTTACAAACAACATGACGAGTAGAGGGGCGTCTAATCGTACCGGTCCCCGATCATCTGACTGGCTTACTCGGTTGCACACCGAGACGATCCAACGTCCCAATTATAACAAAATCCTCAAAGGATTGCCGTCAGATGACGAAGTGTCAGATGTTGACTCTGAGATGACTTCCGATAACAGAGTTTCTAGTGAGGAACAACCCCGGGAAGCCCTTATGATCGGTGCCGATTAGGTGGCCAAATTCTCGAAGAAGCGATGGCCAAGCAAAAGGAGAACTTCAAGTTCAAGATGGAGATGGCCATGCAGCAGATGCAAGATATGCATGACTAGCAAATCCAGGTACTGACAAACTGTCAAGGTGAAACTAGTCATCGCAATAACGCCAATCAGGTTGACAGCGATACCGACGGAGAAGAAGACCATGGTGCTACATAGCCCCCTGAAGAACAACACGCTGAGGGTAGCCAAGAGAATGCCAGTGGCAATGCCGTCCTAGAAAATGAGAAAATCAAAGATCTCGAGAGTAAGATCAACACATTGATCTCCGCTCAAGAAATCAAGAAGACGAGGATACCGTGCCCATACCCGAGGGAATGAGAGTCGATCCCGTATCCGTCAAAGTTCAGCTTGATTAACTTCACGCCGTTCGACGGAAAGGGGTCCCCCATTCAGCACTTGATTTACCTCAAGTCTCACTTGGGGGTGATTTCTAAAAACGAGCCCCTGATAGTTCGGTCATTCATTGGCACCCTTCGTAGAGCTGCCTTCGATTGGTACCGCTATCTCTAACTGGGCAGCGTTACTAGCTGGGATGATATGGAGTCCCTGTTTCTCTCCAACTTCTTCAACGACGACACTGAGATATCCATCAGGACGTTGCTCGATGAAAAGCAAAAAGACGGAGAAACTGTGGATACCTTCGTTAAGTGATTCCGGAACAAGGCGATGAACTGCCGGGATCCGATTACGGAGGAGTTTATTCTCCAGACCTGCCACAACAACTTGTCGTTGGATGTGCTTGAGGCGATGGGAACAGCGCCCTCCACTACATGGAAGGACCTGAAAGTGCGTGGAGAGCAAGCCGAACGGTTCCTAAAGAGGAAAAAGCAGAAAGAGGCCAGCCGGCTACGGAAGCCCCAAAACGCAATTTTGTCCTGCGCGGCAAGGGGAAGGAGCACGCTAAAATGGCAGTCACAAATCAAACATTCTAACTGCAACCCTAGCAGCAACCGCAGCAGCGAGGTCCAAGGCAGTCGCCGTCGCAGTGGCAGCAAGGGCCACAGAAGCAGAGGGCCTCAGAGCCGAGATTCCCAAAGTCCTATTCTTTCAGGGACGACGAGATTCTCAGTCTCTTCAAGTATCTGGTGGAGAATAACAAGATTAAGCTCCCTCCAATCCAGAATCAAGAGGAAACGAAGAGGACCAACGATGCGAGGTACTGCACATACCACAGGGCGGTTCACCACCCCACCAAATCATGCTTCGGACTCAAGGACAAAATCCAGGCCTTAATCAACGTGGGAGTCATCACTATGAAACCGTCCAAGGAAAAGAAGGTCGGAGCGAATGCGGTGTCTATCAGCTTTGGGTCGGTACCTTTGGCTTGGTTCGAACTCGAGCCTGTAGTAAAGGTGGCGATGAAGACAGTGAATGATGATCCGCACAAGCAACGCCAAAAAGAGCTCGTGTCACATACAGCCCCAAATGGCGAGGTTTTGTGGATCCACCCGGGCCTACTTGAAAATGATCAATGGGCGGCTTCCTCTTCCTCCAAGAAATATTCGAAGGGGAAAGGAAAATTATGCCATGCTACTTCCGCAATCTTGGAGGGTGACGACGAGCGGATGGTGACATTCTAACTCTCAGAGAAGGAACCTGAAGTCCACACCACCAGGAGCGGGCACGAGTATAGGTACAAGTACCTAGAAGTCCCTGATCTAAACGCTAAGACACAATCAGAGCAGAGAGTACCAACAACTCCCCTCACTCGCGCCGAAAAGGCACAACAGCAGGTAGCTGCCAAAGAAGCTACAGCCAAGTTGAAGGAGATGCAACCACAGGAGGTTTAGCTCCCGAAGCAGTCTCGGTTCAATTGCCCGATTGGAGGAGATAAATTAGGAAGCTCCAACTCTCCATATTGCTTCAACGTAATGGCTCAGCTGGCCAACATACCAGCGAGGATAACTCTCTACGAGCTTCTACGACTGTTTAAAGAGACCCAGAAAGCCCTACAAGAGGTCTTGGCTGACTCTGAAGTATTCCTTACTCATATCAAGCCAACTCCCGAAGAGCCGGAGTCGTCAGCACTGTTGATTTTCATATTCTCAAGTTAATGTTTTGATGATAACAATATGAGTTATATATATATTGTGTGTATTATAACTTGT
>JBAKGM010000002.1:1521175-1539437 GCA_037177215.1 Asparagus racemosus
AACAGTTATTAGCAGGGTATTTATTCATATAAAATGGGTAATGAGGGTATTAATTTGTAATTAAAATGTGATAATCACTAAGCTACAAACCGAAGCTCAAACTCAAACCAGCAACCAAGCCAATACACCAGCATTGTATTAGGTTGCCACAAACAAGCAACCAAGCCAACAAAGTTGAAACTTGTCACAAACAAGCAACCAAGCCAATAAAACCCACAAGCACTTGACACAAATTGAAACTGAAACTGAAACCAACGCAGGTAGAAATTCAGTTGAAACCTGCCATAAACAAACAACCAAGTCAACAAAACCATAGAGGGGCGTTATCAAAATTATTAGCAGGTAGAAATTCAACCCCCACACAAGTATAGCTATAAAAAGTTGAAACCTGTCATAAACAAGCGACTAAGTCAACAAAACCCACAAGCTACTTGACACAAAATGAAACCGAAACTGAAGCTCAAACTGAAGCTTAGACAAGCAACCATTCTCATGTGCCATTAGAGCCTTCGCCATGACCTCACTCCAATGTATAATGCGTTGATTTTGAATTGAGTATGATATTGACTCAACAAAATCGCGTATGATAATGTCATCCTCTTTAGCCTTGCTACTCTTCTTCCTAAGATTTGATGGATCAATTGATGAAGAAGCTACCCCACTAGAGCTCTTCAATTTTTGAGCTTGAGTGGTGTTCTTTGGCCCATGATTTCTTTTAGCAACTGCCCTCCTCTTGCGTTTGCTTGGTGAGGAAGCTTCATCCTCAAGATCAATTGCATTTGGTCTTTTCAAAGAATGAGTCTCACCTGAGTGGGTGGTGGGGGAAGTATGGATAAGTGGGTGGCCATTGTTAAGCATATTCACAAATGACATAGGTTGTTGAGTCATAAATGAGTAGTTCATATCATAAGAATTGTAGGATGGATAAGGTGGAGCAGTGTATCAGGTAGGAGGGAATGGTAGCGTAGTGAGTGGTGGAGGGAAATGTAGTGTAGTGAGAGGTGGAGGGAAATGTTGTCTAGGTGTTCTAGGTGAAGGAGTTTCCTTGCATTTATCGTTGTCATCAAAGTCTGCCATGCCTGATTGCTACAAATGAAAACATATGAATAACAAAATTCAAACATCATGTTAGTACAATATACATGCTACTACAATAATAGAGTGCGCATATCGAAAAATAGCATTCATAAAGCTAAAATACCCATTCACAAAGATAAAATGTCCATCATTACAATAATATCAAAGAGTTATGGGTTCCATCTATCATGCCAATGCAATCCTATATGATGCATTAAGCAGTTATTAATAATAGACTGAAAAATATTAAGTGTTATATTATAAATGGTTATATTATCGTAATGATTACCTTGAAATAAGGATAGTACAATGGGTTGGTGGCAATTTCTAGCGATACTTCATTTGGTGCTTGCTTCATGTACCACCCCCTTAAACGACCAACGGCTTCTAAGCACTTATTAAAGTATTTTGAAACGGTTTCCCCCGATCTTATGAAATATGACCTAACAATTCTATTTTTTATTTTATGGCCTAATATATTAAGGAACATGAGCAATTGTTCTTCTACTTTAACACCCCGTGAATTTTTTAGTAGGCCAGTACATCTTATTATTCTAACAAGATTTTCAAATGCACGCGGCCTCATTCTAACATAAGCCCTACAACTCTCATTATAGCCATTGAACACACGACTTATGTGCTTAGCTCTAGAAACGATTTTCTCTTTTGTCTCCGCCTTAGGGTGATAAGTGATTGATTTCCTTCTACTACGTATCCTCATTAAACAAGCAAACACACAAATGACCGCAGAGATAGTAGCATTAGAAGCCATCCTCATTAACATTTCTTCATCAATGTCATCCATCTACATGGAAGTTCAATATACATTTCAACTTGATTTTCACCCAAATTAAAAAAAATGTAAAAAAGGAGCTGTAATAAAAACGACAAGTTTACTTTAATCTACTTACATTTTGACTCTGATGAAATTAACATCCATAGAATTTGACAGGTTTACTTTAATTTACTTACATTTGACTCTGATAGGTCACCATTTTTTTCCTTTTCATTTAACTGATTTATTTGATGCTCGACAGGTATGCAGTTTTAATAAATATTTACTTGACTGATGTACTCCCCTTGGAGCTCAGAAACATCAACCTTCAAACTGCAATAGTCTCAAGTAGGTTCTCATTTATCCTAGTCATTCATACAGTTCCACATAAACATTGCATTTACTTCCAAATTTTAAAAAATTTATTAAAATGCATTATAGAACAGACAAGAAAGACAGATGAAAAAAGAGCAGGAAGAAAGAAATTCATAGTTTGCAATTTTGCAAAACTGAACTCAGATAGAACAAAATAGCAGCAAGATCATAGCGACAGTATCCAACAGCTGGAATCATAAAAAGAAATCAGCGTACTACTCAGTTTCGCTGATCGCACGAGTCAAACCTCAACTCTATAAAGAACTCCGACTCTATTTCCTACTCATTTCATCTGCGGATTCACCGTAAAAAGTCAAAAACAAACGTGCCCTCAAACAACACGAAGCAAAAATTCCTCAAAACCCAAATCACTTTCACCCGTGAATAAGTTCACAGAAACCCCCAAATTAATTTCACCCAAACCCAAATTGAATCCTTCAAAACCCTAATCAGAAAGAAAGGGAACGAGATTTACCTTTGAGGTCGGAGAGAATCGGATGGAACCCTAAACCAGTAAAATCACCAAAACAGCTGAAACCCCCAAATCAATTTCACCCAAAACGATATATTCCACCTTCAAAGCGACTTCCAAACTGAAGTTATAGTGAAAACCCTAGCCGTTCCCCATCTTAGGGCTGAGATTTAAACGAAAAGTTGTGGAGTTGGGAAGAGGGGAGCTAGGGTTTTAGCGCGGGAAATGGAGGCGGCGGGTGAAAGAGGAGGGAGAGAAAGTTCTAGCGGTGAGGATAGAAAGGGAACGGATGGTTTGGGAGTGGATAGTAGGGATCGCGAGATTATAAAAGCTAAGTTGGTGTTTTTTGTCAAAAATCCAGCCCACATCCTACCATTTTAGTAAGATTTTACAAATTCTAAAAAATAATAGTTTTTTTATAATTTATGGATTCAATATCCCAAAATCTATTTTGAAACAAACAATGTTTATGGATTTCTAAAACTCTAAAAAACTCACTTTTTCATCCTAGAATTTGAAATCCATCCTATATCCCAAAAAATTTTTGAAACAAACACCCCCTTAACAAGTCAATGTAACCAAGCAGGCCCTAAAAGAGAGCTGAGTATTCCAAAAAGGATAAAAAATTGGTATAAACAAAAGTTACAGATAAATTAAAGTAAGAGTTAATTTTACTTGACCCCTGACCTACTCTCACTTAACCCCCACCCATCCATACGCGCACAATACAAGGCTGCTAACTTTATTGGGTGGCAAAGCACATAACAGAAAAAAGATGAAAAATGCGGCTCAGTTTATCAGAAAGACCCGCTTAGTTTTCAAAAAGTATATTTTCATGATTTCCCCTAGCATGTACAACGTCGAGGGTTAAGAAAAAACCGGGTGGGTGCGCACTCCAAAGGGGTTAAGTAGCATAAACAAAGTTCACGGGGTTTGTGTCCAAAAGCACCAAAGTTCAAGGGCCAACTAAGGGCGTGTTAGCTATTTTGTAAAATTGAGTCAGGATTGAACTTGGCCCAATTTTGTAGTAATTTTATTTGTCAAATTTGTGGGCTAGACCTGACCTCATTTTTTAAGCCCAAATAGTACCACTAAACTGGTTTTCATTTGGACCAAGGGGCTGGTCCAAATGAAAACCAGTTTAGCGCAAAACTGAGTCAGGACTGGTCCTAACTCAGTTTTGTGCAATTTGCCAAACCGACACTAAAGTAGCCAGTTGAATCATATTTGTACAGTACAAAATCACGTTCAGATTCAGTACATAGTCACATTCATGTACAGCTAATGAGCTCATTTTGAACAAATATCATTTAAGAAACAAATCCCAAGCCTACGATTTCGCTGAGAAAGCGGGTGGCAAATTATAAAATAGTCAAAATGAGACTAGCTTCTTTTAAACACTCCTCCCCTTTTTCCTGTGTCAACCAAACGTCTAAGACTCTCCTAAAACAACTTTTAGCTAAATTATGCTATCAGTCTTTTACCTAAGTTGAAGATTTAAATCTCTGACAAAAAATTCAAAAATCTGAAAAATAAGATCCATGAGCCAAGCAGCCCCTCAGACATTTGCCAATAAGCATTCTCAATAATATGACTAAAATATGCAACATTTTTACCATTTAGTTAGAAATGGAATAAACATCAATATCAATTAGGCAATTATTCGTAAGTACCGATATCTCCAGAGATCATCACAAATCCAAGAAAATGAGCTATTTTGGTCATAGAGATTTAAAAAAATAAAAACATACACTATCATCCAAAAAAACTTAACTGAGAACATGAACTCATAAACAGACTAGGAATCTGAATTCTGATACAAAACCCAACAATGGAATCTATAGCATAGCAAATTTGGCTGGTCAGAACCTTCAGCTTGGAGCGATCCCATATATTTGGAAACTACCCAGTTAAAATAACATACCAACAATTGTTCCCTTCGCAACGACATAAATACCATGAAGTAACTACTCGTCAGCAATTGTGCCCTTCTCGCTGACATATATACCGTCGAGAAACTTTCTAATGTCCTTGTTCTTTACATGACACTTCTGTTTAATGACAAAAAAAAAAAGTAGAAAAGGGTTTTGGTGTTAGAACCAACAGAAGAAGGGGGGGAAAACAAGTTAACCTGGTCACTGTCCAAATGTGCAGGATACAATTACAGGAGTGCAAAAACTAACGATCTTCGTCTTTCATGAAAAGAGTTCACCTAATTAAGGGCCCCCCCTAATCCAAACGAGGGATCGTCTCATCCCCCCGTTAGGAAGTAAAGGGGATCAAATGTGAGGCCCAACATAGATTTTAAAGTTGATGAGTACAACGATAAAATATTGTGATTGTCCTTATACAATATTGTTATTGTACTGATATTGATTGTACTTAATACTGATATTGTAAACAGATTGCACTGATTTAAAATTGATAGTGAAACACTATGTCATAATCTGCTTACTCTCTATATAATTTTCTATAGAGGGCCCTCTAAAGGATTTTCCACCTCCCCTTACCCATTACCAAGGTATATATAAGACGGGTAAATTTATCCAACTCCCAATATAGGATTAAATTCCACTAGAATGTGGGGGTCAGCTCTGTGCATGTCAGCTCTCCCATTTTAAGTGCTATTAAAATAATCAAACTCTTAATTCATAGCAAGCAAATCAAGGTCCAAACAAGCTAACCTGATTTATCAAGGCAGCAGACCGTGAGACGAGCTCAATATCATTGCCATCAAGAATAAGCTCATCCTTGACCTTCTCAGAGCGAAGGATAGTCACACCATCAAGCATGTCCACTTTCCTCACCTGTAAACAAGATTGAGTGACCTTCAAAATTAGCTGATAGCATAAGCATGTTGTAAAACACAATCGAAAAAATTTGGTCACAATACGCAATGGTTGCGCCATTGAGAAATGGCTTATAAGGATCAGTCTGGGTATAAGCTCGTGTTACAGTCTCTGTCACAAAGAAAGTTGCAATTGCTGTAATCCAGCCCTTGCAGTTTAATAAACAGAACTATCTAGTAATACGAAAATATAAAGATTTCTTAGGCACCATCTTTCGGTTTCTCACATCATGTCGCGTCTATAGAAAAGGAGAAGAATAATAAATGCCGAGTAAACAACAGACCAGATGGACCAAACACGCCTGACAGGACAATGTATATAATCTATAACACTAAGGACATTATACATAAACTACTAGTTTAGGAGCAAACAAGCTTTTCATTGACTCAATATGCTAGTCAAAGTTAAATTTCAGAATGCACTAAAGCAATCCCCAAACATCTCTCTTAATGTTTCCGTATTATACACTTCATGCTTATATAGATTACCTTGAACAAATATCATTTAGGAAACTTCTTAAGGTGTACATCTCAATGCAAATTTGTATACTTGAAATATTAATCTTACCACATGCCAACTGCATTTTAACGTTAAAAATTGACAAATCTAAAATCTTACACAGGGACTAACATACACAAACAAGATTTTAGTGCATATATATCTTATTACTTTAGTTAGGACTTAAAATTTTGCATACGCATACCTATTACTAACCACCTCTTTATCAAATACTATTAAAAGGACCCTCAAAATGCCTGAGAAATTTTCTATTGATCTATTGAATAACATACAATTATGCATAGACAAGGAACAAAAAAGAAGAAAGAAATTATGTAGTATTTCATTTCGATACTGATCGAAACTGCGTTGCTGCGCCAGAGGAAGGATAGCTATACTGATTCGGTATACTCTAAATACACCTTTGGTACAAAATTGACGATCTCACAAATAGTAATATCAGTGGTTTTCTATTTATTGATCCCATCTTTAACGAAATCGATTCCCTTTGTTTTGAATGTACAAGAATTTTTGCAGCTCAGCATGTTTGGAAGCACGGGAGAACGTTCTTTTGCTGATATTATTACCAGTATTCGATACTGGGTCATTCATGGTATTACTATACCTTCCCTATTCATTGCAGGTTACTTCGACTCAATAGATTTTAGTGATCAAATAAGTAATATTTCATTGGTTACTTGAGAAATATTGACTTGAATCACCTTCTTTCTTAACAACGGGAATCAGGCAGCATTCATCACAGACTTCACACTACATAATGCACATTTTCAACTACCACATACTCACATTGACATTAAAAAAAGTGGCTAAATAGCACTTAAATACCGCATAGTTTCATATAGTTGGCACTTATATAACCTCACTTGTTTTTTTTAGCATTTATGTACCCTAAGTTATTTAAAAACTTAGCACCCTCTGTCATGCAAACGTGGATATTTTCACCTCAATGTTCCCATTGACACACACATGCTAATTTTCTAACTTTCTAACCATTAATATTGGTTAAATTTACCGTTAAACATATCCCATATCTATTTTAAAGTAGAATTTAGATA
Source organism: Asparagus racemosus (assembly GCA_037177215.1). Taxonomy (NCBI): domain Eukaryota; kingdom Viridiplantae; phylum Streptophyta; class Magnoliopsida; order Asparagales; family Asparagaceae; genus Asparagus; species Asparagus racemosus. Next base: position 1,528,298 of record JBAKGM010000002.1, read on the forward strand.
AGTTTAAAATAGAATTTTGGTAGATTAATTGTAAATTCAACGAATATTAATAATTGTAATTTCAACGAATATTAAAAGTCAATAACCTCTAAATTAGCATGTAAGCATCATAGAGAAACTTTTAGGTGAAAATTTTCACATTTGAATGACTAAGGGAAATAACGTGTTAATTTTAAACAACTTAGGGCTTGTTTGGTGCAAGGGTAAAGGGGGTTAAACTTTATCCTGGTGAACTTTGTCCTAACTTAACCATGTTTGTTATCATGTCAAAATTTCACAAAGGTTAAAAGTTTAGCCACATATGATGATAAACTTTAGCCAAGTGAAGGGGTAGAATAAAAAGAGGGGATGGTTTAGACTTGAATCATTTAAACATAAACCATGTGCAATTATACATAACCCCATAAAAAGTTTCTAAACTATACCAAAAAGGCCCAAAAATAAAAAAATTTACAAACATCACCTTGTAAAATAGAAAATTACAAACCCCAGCAATTCCACAACTACAAAAAAACCCTCAAAATTTTCCAAAATTGTTAAAACATCCTAAAAATTCAAAACATGCAAATAACATTGAAAAGTTAACCTTACAAGAAGCGCCCTGAGAATTTTCAAATTTACAAAAAATACCCTAAAACTTTTAAAAATTACAAAAAACACGCCAAAAATTTCATAATTTGCAAAAGAGCCTGAAAACATCAAAGCAAGAACAGGACACCTAAAAATCTAAGAATTACAAATAGCCCCTGTAAATTTTTTAATTTGCAAAAAACAACTTGAAGCTTTAAAAAGTTGCAAAGAAACTCTTAAATGCAAAATTTTCTAGAAACCCCTTGAAAACTTTTAGCCTACAAACAGTAAATTGAAAATTACCTTTAAAATTTTGAAATTTACAAAAAACACCCTAAAACTTTCAAAAATTGTAAAAAACATCCTGAAAATTTTTGATATTTACAAGAAACAACCTGAAAAGATAAAAAATACAGAGAAGTGTTTTCTGTAATTTCAATTTTTAAGGTAAGTTTTAGCAATTTTAAAAATTTTTAGGGTGTCTTTTACAAAGTCAAAATTTTTTGGGGGCTGCTTGTAATTCGTATATTTTCGGCATAATGGTTGTAGGTTTGAAATTCTCATGGTATTTTGTGTAAATTTCAAATTTAGAAGGTATTTTTTCAACTTTTAGTTTTAGGGTGTTTTCTACAAATTCTAGCTTGATAAACAAAAAGTAGAACTGATCGATATACAGAGAAGGCAAGTAGGGCACGTGAAGCCCGTCAGTTAGGCAGAGTAGCCCCTCCTAGACCAGTTCTTCTCAACCAATGGAAGAAAACAAACGGAAGGGCGAACATGCGAATCAGAATAGGAAGATTGAGAAAGCACTTCTACCATTACAGAACGTTCGGGGCTTCTTTCCGCCTGCTAGGTTGTCCCTTACTCCATTTATTCCTAAAGAAAAAGATGTTTGTTTTGTGGAGAACAGAGTCAATTAGGAAATTCAAGTACAACAACGAAAGTTTTCATCTTTGATTCTAGATGCCATGCGAGCTAGAGGTGCTCATCCTATGGCCGGGGATGCTGACTCATCCCGCTTGAGTTTCTTCTTGATGGAGGGCAATCTCAGCCAGAAAGCTTCATGCTTGAATTTTGGAGGCGAGTTGGTCGAGATTCAAAAATCCTTTGAGATCGGAGCATGTAGGCTGGCGAATCATACTTGGAATGGCATGGATTAAGCATATCGCTCCAAACAGTGATCATTATAGTTTTCGTAACCCTCTAGGCAAGCCTGCCACGCTGCCGAGCCGTCCTTCCTTTCGATAAGGTCAGCCATTCCTTATCCAGAATTGCGAGCTTATCTTCCATCTTTTTAGCTCGCCCTTATAGCTTGTGGGGCACTTCACTTCCTTCTTTCGTGTGTGAGACAAAGTGAAACTTCTCTAGGCGAATGACCCTAAAAAGAAAGGTCTATCCTTCCTAGGAAAACCACCCTTCAAAACGAGGGAATGTTGAAACTAAGCTAAGCAGGAGGGTTAGAAAGAAGGGAGAAGGCAACAATTTTTCCTGGGAAAATCACCCTTTAATTTCCTTCCCTAGACCCAAAGCTTTCTGGAAGAAATGCTATAATTCGCAGGCAGTGTCGAGCTCTCTGTCTCTAAGCATGGGGATCTTACCACCAGCCATATGCCACTTCCTTACAGACTACGTTCTCATCCCGTCACGTTCTTTTTTTGCTTTTTGACCATCAAAGAACCTTAGAAACTACGAGTTTGACTGTGTTGTCACTCCTCTTTCGGCGCTTAGGCTGATAAGCATTATGTGGCGGTCCCCATAGGTCAAGTAATATCAAGTCAGAACCCTATTTGATGAAAAGTGCCTTTCTTTCCCTAAATTGTTTTGCTCTTTTCTTGGCATGGGATCTTGCCAAAGAGGGATCTTTGTAATCCTAGTTTTCAATTTACTATATGTTGGTTTGTAGATTTCTCTGTAAGTCTTAAATTTTTTGGGTGTTTTTGGCAAATTTTATACGTTTTAGGGTGTTTTTTACAAACTTAAATATAATTAGGGAGCTGTTAGTAATTCTTAGATTTTCAGTGTACTGTGTTCATTTTGAAAATTTTAGGCTTTTTTTGTAAATTTTGAATTTTCAAGTCTTTTTTGCAATTTTTCTCATGAATTATGAGGGTGTTTTTGTAATTTTTTTTTTGAATATTTTGGGTTGGGTGGAGAGAGCCGTCCGAGGTTCAGTTTTATCTTTATTGAAAGTTTATACCAAATATAGGAATGTTTCCCCCTTAATTTTTCTAGGGTAATAATTACCATAACCTCATACCAAACGAGCCTTTAGGGTACATAAATGCTGTGAAAAACAAGTAAGGGTATATAAGTGCCAAGAGAGTGAAACTATGAGGTATTTAAGTGCTATTTAGCCTTAAAAAAGAGAAAATAAAATAAACCCTAACCTTCTTTTCGCCGAGAAAATTCCTGATCTCGATACTCGAGTTCGAACCGCCAATGCTCGCATTGATCGGAAAGTGAGCGTAAACGAACCTCATCTTATACCGATACCCCTTCGTAACCCCGGTGATCAGGTTCTGCACGTGACTGATCGCCGTCCTGATCGCCGCCATCGTCTTCCTCGATCCGAACCAGGCCTCGACCCGGAGCTTGCGGCCGCCGTCGAGGATCTGGAAGTCTAGGTTAAGGTGCTTGAAGTTGCGGGTGAGCTTACCGCGGGGCCCCTCCACATCGACGATCTTGGCGTTGACCTTGACCTTGACTCCCTCGGGGATGTCCATTGTTTGGGAGGAGAGGATCGTCTTCATCTTCGCTCTGATCTCTCGCTCGCTAGCTCGAGGCTCTGCCGCCCAAAAAAAAAAAAAAAAAAAAAAAAAAAAGGAGAGGGAGAGCGAGAGAATGAAACCCTACCTCGAGATCGATTTTGTAGTTGAGTAAAATGTGATGGTTTTGTTTTGTTTTTGTTGGGATGGGCTAAGTGGGTCCAAGACTGATTCGGCCTGTTTAGAAATGGGCTTGGGTCTGGGCCTCTGGGACTGTTTGGGGGTTGACGATTCCATCTCCAACGATTTTGATAAACGTGAGAAATTATATCTATATGTACGAGCAATGAATATTAAAGAGGATGCACAACAGATAAAATTCCATCAATTTTTGTTTGTGCATGCGAATTTTGTTGAATCTACTGACTGAAATCACAAAACCTATTGAAGTAAGCTTTGATGCATATATCTTACGGGGCAACCCCAAATTCCTCGTAGGACTACCAAACAATGTGTAGGATACCCGGGATTTGAACTTACGGGTCCCACTTTCTAATGCAGAGTTGTAAAATTCCTACCAAATGCATGGAAATAACTCATAAATTGCATGGACTAGCATCTCATGTGAAGGAGATTTTAAAAATTGTGCCACTGCACAAGTCCACGTTTAGCCCATCAAATTATCGTTTAACTTGTAAGGACATGTTAGTTAGATACATATCACAAGGGATCTTGAATAAACTCAAAACTTCTTGGTACAATGATTTTCTTGAAAACTTACTCAGGTTACTTAAAAAAAAAACGTTAAATGCTGATAGCCCCCTTGTACTGCCGCGCAAGTTGCATATACAGATCTATGTAGTTCTATCAGTGTGAATAGACCTATCTGAGGGAAACTATTTTTTTTTAACTCTTAAAAGCAGGTGAAGAAAGTCCACTCTGGTGGTCTACCCGCACAAATAGAACAGAAGGGGTCTATACGCAGTTGGGCTACAGTACAGAGGGCCTATATGCAATTAACCCAAAAAAAGGGTAGTACTAAGAACTTGAACATGCCAAACAGTTGGATGATCAAAACCGCGGCAAACCCCTTACAGCGCATCCTCTTTCCAACAGAAAGTGGGCAAATCTTGCTTTAATGAATTTGAACTCCACAAATCTTGCTTTAATGAATATGAACTCCACTACCAGACTAGTGCCGACGACGCACCCCAAAAACCTACAAAAGACGTCAAATACATAACATAACATAACAAAACAACAAACTAGAGAGGAGGGGAAAGCCACTTTCAGGTTGAGAGGATGAGCTCCATGAAATCAGTTGCACCTTATTTGGGCATGAGCTTAGTCCAATTAGCTTATGGTGGATCCAACATTTTAGGCAAGCTCGCCTTGGAGCGAGGACTCAGCTACCTCGTCTTCATCGTGTATCGTCATCTCATCGCCATGGCAATCTTGGGTCCTCTTGCCTATGTGCTGGAAAGGTCAGATAGTTGATCAAATGTTTGCTCATGCGAAAGGCTTAATTGCACTTTGGTACCCCAAAGTTTCACCCATTTTGGACTTTGCCTATTTGATACTCCAAACTTTTTTACCCATTTTGAACTTTGATACCCTCGGAGTCTATTTTTACCCATTTGATACTTCAGTGTTTCTGAAAATTGAACTTCTGTGTCCTCCGTATAGGGATGTACACAATAACTTTCCCACTAATTTTTGGGTGTTTATAATGACTAGATGAGTCTAAAAGTCCAAATCAGATTACATGTTGAGCACATGATCTCAATTCAACAGAAAAGTTAAAAAATCTCAAAATATCGGGGTATTAAATGGGTAAAAAATAAACTTCGGGCATCAAAGTTCAAATTGGGTGAACGTTAAGGGGTATTAGATGGGAAAAATAAAGTTCGGGATATCAAAGTTCATACCAGGTGAATCTTTAGTATATCAAAGTGCAATTAAGCTTATACAAAGTGTAGACAGATATATTTGAGTTATTTACATGTTTCAGAGTTAAATGTGTGTAGAAAACAGAGAACAAAACTCTCGTTGTCCATACTCTTCAAGATCTTCAACCTCACGCTGTTTGGGACGACGATACATCAGAATGTGTATTATGCAGGGCTTGATTACACATCTCCAACAGTGGCAGGTGCCATGAGCAGTGTTATTCCTGCTCTTACTTTCACTCTGGCAGTTTTCTTAAGGTGAGCTCACGTACATAAATATGCCAAAATAGTTCAAACACAAATAATTCAGGGTTGATATTTGAAATTTGAGTTACGAAGATAAGCATGCTCCAATGCCAATATGTATGTGTGCACATAAATTTATTGAAATTGGTTCGGTGATTGCCACAGTTTTTTTTTTCCCCTTACCAGGATGGAGGAGATAAAGATTAAGAATGCAAAGGGGAGGGCAAAGATAATAGGAGCTTCAATTTGTATTACTGGAGCTCTTGTATTTACTTTTTGGCAAGGCCCTCTCCTTCCCGGATTTGTTAAGAGGCCTTTGATTACAGTTCAAGGAAAAAACTCTGGCCATGGATCAAGACATTATAAAGATGATTGGATCAAAGGTTCAGTTCTTATACTAACCAGTCACGTTGCATTTAGTGCGTGGCTCATTCTTCAGGTTAGTCTTCTTTAATGTGTTGCTGTCATCTTTTTGAACATCATATTATATATCGACCTTTAGTTGTAAAAGTTACTGAAGATGATGCATCTATTTGTCAAAAACACTTTGCTCTTTCTTAAAGGGTAAACGAGTAAAAAAAAAATATTTTAGGAGGTCTATCTGCAGAAAATTAAACCAGGAGGTTCGAAACAACGAGACTACATGAGGTCGCAACGATCACTCATGTCCCAATTACACAGCTATAGCTGCATTTATCAGTTGACGTTAGTTGGAGGTTTTTTTTTTTTTTTTTTTATAAACAACTTCAGCTATAGCTGCATTTATCAGTTGCAGATGAAACAAACAGCTGCAAGCTGATCCAATATGTCCCAATTACACAGTTTAACCAAACAGATCTTAGGATCATTAAAATTAACAATTTAAGTTTTTGGAAGCAATCTTATTAACTGTAATAATTTTTCTGCAGGCAATGGTTTATGAGGTTTATCCTGCAAGATTATCAACAAACGCCTTGATCTGCTTCTTTGCATCACTTCAGTCTTCAGCACTTGTCCTTATCTTTGACAGGAATGCATCCTCATGGAAATTAGATTGGAACATTCAACTTCTAACAATTATTTACTCAGTATGTAACTTTCATCTCTCATTACATAGGAAACCTTACGACCCTTAAATATTTCATTATAAGTTGTACTTTTATGCAGGGAATTGTGATATCTTGCCTTGCATATTACTTGCAAACATTTTGTATTAGCAAGAAAGGGCCAGTCTTTGCTGCTATGTTCAGTCCAGCGCTGCTTGTTGTAGTTGGACTCTTCTCTGCCTTGTTCTTCGCTGAAAGACTTCATTTGGGCAGGTGAGTAGCAATACTTTATTTACACATAATTTATATGTGCTGATAACCTTGAATTGACAATCTTATGGCTTTGTATATAGCTTGATTGGGGCTTTTGTCATAATTTTGGGACTTTACACAGTGCTATGGGGGAAAAGCAAAGACTCTGATGAAGACCACAAAGAAAATGCAAAAACTTTATCTTCGACGACTGAATGCCATCCTGTTTAATGTGAAACATTGAGGGTTTGGGTATGAATTTTGTAATAATCAAATGGGTTAATTTCACATAAATATCCTTTCTGAAACTTTGTGGGGGTGTTTGACAGAAGACCCTAATTAGGGTGTCTCACAAACCCCGTGAGCTTTGACATTTTTCCACCGGAACCCCCTACATGTAATTTATAAATAACTAAAATCTCCTTTAAAAAAACATCTTAAAATTTTGCTATTTGTCATCTATAGCCAATACGATCCCTCCCTTAAATTTTGGATTTCTTTTCTCTCAAGGAATTTTTAGTTATTTACAAATTACATATAAGGGGGTCCAACCATATGAGAAAAGGTTAAAGTTGGGCATTGTGAGATACTCAAATGTTCAGGGATTTTATGTGAGATAAAAAAAAGTTCACGGATATCTTTGTGAGATAAACAAAGTTTAAACAAGTTATGTCAGAAACCACCCAAAGTTCAGGGGGTTTTGTGAAATTAACCTTAATCAAATTGCATTGAAGTATATCTTTTATCTCAAGATTTTCATTATGATTTATACGTGCGAGAAATGTAAATTATTTCAGAAAATTTGCGAGGGTGAGTCTTGGTGCAACAGTAAAGTTGCCTCCTTGTGACCTGGGGTGATGGGTTCAAATCTTTGAAACGGTTTTTTTGCACATAGAGAGAATGCAACATACATCTAACCATCCTCAGAGCTCATAACAATGGGAGCCTCGCGCATTGAGCCACAACTCTTATTTTATCTTCTTTTACATAGTCCAATAGTATCATCATTTTCTCAAACAAAATTAATTTGTCAAGGTCTACGCCATATGAAGATAAAAAAAGAGGAAAATGATAATTGTATTGTGAGATCCTTTCTTGAAAATTGTCAAGAAAAATAATGAGTCACCATGCACCCTAATTTTTTGATTGGGTGAGTACAAAAGTAATGAAAGTTTTATAGCATTGTTATCACTGCTCAAATAAAGAAGTTCTACGACATAAATTTTCTATGTAATGTCACATAAACTAATTTATTTTTGGGTTATTTGCCTATATACCCTTTAAATCATGGGTATTTACAAAACTACCCCTCAAGTCTTAGTATTTGCAAAACTACTACTCAATTATCAGTTTTAGAAAAAAGTACACCCAAATCAATTAATTGTCAACTTTGATAGGCTAATTTCTAACTGAAATGTTAAACTTGTGAAGAAAATAGTCAAATTTTCACTCATCAAGTTGGTGATTTGTTGAATATAGGGGTACTTTTTACCAAAGTTGATGATTTGATGGGTAGTTTTGCAAATACTAAGATATGGAGGGTAGTTTTGCAAATACACATGATTTAAGGGGCATATATGTAAAGAATTTAGATCCTCTCCACTGCAACAAAGTAACAGAGAGACCACTACTTTTAATATTAACTGATAATTATCTAGTGGGTGGTTGTGATGTATTTTAAATATAACACTCATAATACCCCCGAGTATTGCACTCATTCCTAATTTGTACTTAAAAATTCATAACCATCCACCATATAGTTAATAATTGTGATGAAGTAACGATCCCTCCTCTACTTTTTTTTAATAGTGGAAAGGATCCGAATCCATATGCAAAAAACCCTTTATTTCTCCACCACCATTGTAGTTATTCATTCGTAGTACACATAAAATGATCTAGGCTCAACCCATGGGCACGATTATGAAGGGCCATTTAGTACGTGGGTCGGGTTTACAATCATAGTCGGGTTGGGTTTGACGAAGGAGAGAAATTAAACCTCTACATGTTAGATATACATTGAAGGGGATTTTAAATAGGATTAATTGCGAATAGACCCTTAGGTTTGGTTCGGTAATACGGGAGGTAGCGTAAAGTAAAGGATAAAATTAAAACTCCTCTTTGATAGGAAGCTTTTAGAGGGTTAGGTGAAGTAAAGTAAAATGATAAGAGAGAAGATGCAAAATGAACTAGAAAGTTAAGAGAGAGAAAATCTCTCTAATTTGGAGGGACACAAAAAGTGAGGAGAAAAAAGATGCAGAATAAAATGCAAAGTCATGTACCTCCCGTTCCTCTCTCTCAAACTAAACAAGAATAATAAAAAGTATATCACTCCTTACATCTCATTGAACCTCATCTCATCTTAACCTTTCCTTCTTGTGACTCCTACCAAACCAAGTCTATCACCCCATTGCGAATAAATCCCTTATAATTTTGTTTGTGCGAATAGACCTCCTTAGTATTGATCAGAGTGTGAATACAGCTCCTTAGGGCATATTTGGCAATCATAAAGTGAACTGAAAGTAGAAATTACAGAGAATGTATCTTCTAAAGGAAGTTTTTTTTTTTTATGAGGGAACTTCCCCACGATCCTTCAAAGCATGTGTATCAACCCCTCGGGTGTGGTTAAGAAGAACCCCTCAACGTAAGGCCTCAGATATTTCAATTGAATTCTTATGAATGCTCCACAGGATAGTCAGTCATTAGACTTTGAAATACTATTTATAGGTAGCTTGCCAACTTAGTTAGGCCCTCTTAGGTTCTCAAAGAAGTACTTTCTTTTTACTTTTTGTTTTCAAATCTTTGCTTGGATGGCATAAACTGAAACTGTGGAAAGTTGATGTAGCATCTAACATGACATTCAGTTTTTGTACGAGCACCATGAGTTTTAAAAGGGAAAAATAAATACAAAATTTCTTGGAATATCATCGACGTTACCAAATTATAAGAAAGTGAAAGCAGAGAAAAATACATATACATTCAACAAAAATTCTATAAGGATATATACTGCATAATGCTTGCAATTGAACATCTCATTAACAATTTAATCAACCTTTCTCACAGTAATTGAGCAGTGATAAATAATATACTAATGAGTCAAGCAATCACTGAAATTAGACACTAAAAAGATTAGATTGTTTACATCTAATTAGGCTTGGTTTTGTGGGAGGTATGAGGAGGGAATGTTAGGTGAGGTGCAATGAATGATATACCTTTTGGGCTTCTTGTTTGGTTGAAGAGAAATAAGTGTAGGTAAATGACTTTAGTTTAATTTTTAATTTCACTCATCTCACTATGTGTCTTTCTGTCACCTCACTCTTGTGGCCCTCTAAAATGGGGGGACTTTTCTCTCTCTACAATTCTATTTCATTTGATACTTTCTCTCTCTCCACCTTACCTCACACCACATTATATTCCTCTCCAAAAACTCTCTACCAAAGGAAAATTCTAACTTTGTCATTCGTCTTATTAGAAAAAGCTCAGTGTCGGTAAGTTAACAACAGATTACAATCCATTAAATTTATTAAAATTTACCGAATACTTTGATTTATAATCCATTTGACTTATAATCTATTTGTGGATTATTAGTCAAGTGAATTATAATCTGAGTTTGCCAAACAAACTCGTGTCAGAGATGCTCATCCAGTGGAGGAGTTATACAAGATGACGTATAGCAACGCAAAAGCATAAGCCGAATCGAAATCCTCTCCTCACCTCCATACCCTTTTGACTGATCATGGGCGTTCTTATTTAGGAAGCAACGATTGCTCACGAGATGAGTGGAAGATGGCCGAAGCGGTTGCCGAGTTAATAAAACAAAAAATTAAAGCAAGGGGTTTCAAAGTGAAAAGGCTGCAAAAAGTGAAGTAAAAATTATATACTCCCTCTACACCTTCCGCTTTAAATCCAGTTTATTCAATTTTTTTAGAAATTGAAATAAGTATAAAAAGCTTTCACTTTCCATTCACTTTTCAAGTGTCAAACCAAAAAAAAAAAAAAAGTAAGTGAAACCATTTTTCATTTTCTAGTCCACTTTCTATTTACTCTCTGGTTGCCAAACACGTTCTTAGTAAACTTTTTCGACCCTTTTACGTAAAAAAAAAAGCAATTTGTGATCTACTGACGCAGTGCGGAAGTGATAAACCTCAGAATTTACCAAGGGGTGTTCTCTGAATCTATAAAAAACGATCTCCGAATCCACGAAGAACTTCGAATCCACGAAGAAATATTAAAGAGGAATTTTATTGATAAAAAGTTATATGCCTCTAGGGCTTACAAGACTCTTCTTAAATAGAAAAATAAACTAGGCTTCTAGTATGACCCGAACTTTACCAAAAATAGAAATAGACTCCTACTATGACCCGAACTTTACCAAAAATAGAAATAAGAAAACTCT
>JBAKGM010000002.1:1539805-1555320 GCA_037177215.1 Asparagus racemosus
TAAATGTGAGTTTAAATACTTGCAAATGAAAGATATTTAACCATAAGAATGAGCTAGTGATATAATAGTATCTAATGGCACCATCCTTAAAATGATCAAATAATTACAATATTAAGAAATACCTTAACAGATTGATTTCTTTCACCCTATTCTTCTTACATTCCGTAAATGATCCAATATTGGGAAGTGAAATATGTGATGACATATCCAAATCGTCAGCTCCAAAGAGCGGTCTCATCTTTTGGGTCTAAATGTAATTAGACAGTTTTAAATCGGCAGCGTGTACACTGAAAAAATTTGAATAATGACGTACTTTTGTACATGAAACTCGTGCTTCGAGCTCCTTCACACATGATCCACGTTCACTGTTTCAAGCCACAGTGTGTGATATACATTTCCATCCATACAAGTTTACATCATCGTCAGGACTCCCTAAATCCACCATGAATCTCACCAACAATAACTTAGAATGTTAAGTGTGACTCAAATTCTAAACCCAAAAGTAATTAGAGTACATGGCTTCTTGGTTCGCATGGGTTTTGACAAGGCTGCGAACTTGAGCTCGTTGTTTTAAGATGTGTGAATTGATAAGAACTCAAGTCTCGTTGTTAATAGGACAATGAAATCCTATTGGATGTGGATACGATCGATCGAGTACAGTTAGAACTCGTAAGTGCTTGGCCATCAAGAATTCAACTTGCTATTGAATTATAATTCAACTTAGAGATATCAAGTTCTCTCTCTTTAAATATCAATCGAAGCTCTCCGTGCAATACACCAAAAAAGAGAATCAACTGCAGTTAAATTCACTATAGGACAGAGAACAAGAGGTTCTCTCGGTGAAGCCTATTAGTTATAAATTAGCTTTCTTGTGTTCCTTTGATTTAGAGAGATTGTATTAGACTTTTAGGGTGTGATTTATGATTAAGTGATTGAGAGATTCCACTTTGTATTCCTCACAATTTAGTAAAGCTATTCTCCTCATTCGCCCATGGACGTAGGCTACAAGCCGAACCACGTATATCTTTGTGTTCGTGTGTTTTCGATATTTTCGTGCTTTCGTGTGATTAATATTAGTTTATCTTGGGGATTTGTCATAACAAATTGATATCAGAGACCTCAACTATTGATCGGACGAGAAGATGGCGACAACCACTACAAAATATGATATCGAGAAGTTTGACGGCAACATCAGTTTCAGCCTTTGACAAGTTAGGATGATTGTCGTGTTGGCACGGAGCGGATTGAAGAAGACTTTGTTCGGGAAGTCAAAGATACCGGTTACAATGACGGAAGAAGATTGGAACGAGTTGGATGATAAAGCTCTCATAGCGATCCAGTTATGTTTGACAAATGAAGTTTTGCAAGAAGTTCTCACAGAGAAGACAACTGCTGATTTGTGGTCTAAATTGGAGGATTTGTATTTGATGAAGTCGCTCACTAATCGCCTCCTCTTAAAGCAGCGTTTGTACATACTTCGGATGTTAGAAGTAACACTCATTAAATCTAATATTGGTGAATTTAATTATGTGATTATAGATTTGAGTGAGATTCATGTTAAGATAGATGATGAAGATCAAGCACTATATTATTATTATGTTCTTTACCTCCTTCCTACAAACACTTCAGGGATATTATAATTTACGGTCGAGATTCTACTGGCATCAAGGACGTTAAAAAGAACTTGTTGAATAAGGAGAAGATCGACAAAGAGTTAACCACAAGAGAAAAGTGGCGATATAACTGATGGCTTATTTGTTTGAGGAAGATCAAAAGAAAGGGGCTTTAGACGTAACAGGTATAAGTCGAAGCACATGAATCTGACCTGCAGATATTGTAATAAGAAAGGGCACATCAACACCAATTGTTACAGATTGAAGAACAAAAATAAACAAGAAAAGTATGAAGAAAAATCAAAAGAGGACTCCGCTGAAGTTGATATTGCTGAAGATGTGATTTTGTTGGCTACAGATGATAAAAGTAGAAGCATGGGTGATTAGATTTTAGATTCATGTTGTTCCTATCATATGTGCCCTAATTGGGACCAGTTCATCACTTATGAACCTATTGATGATAGAGTTGTTCATATGGAGAATAACGTCTCTTGCAAGATTGTTGGGAAATGTACAATTCAAATTAAGATGCATGATGGAGTCATCAGGACTTTGACTGATGTTAGGCATGTTCCAGATTTAAGGAAGAATCTCATCTCTTTGGGCACTCTTGATAGTCTTGGGTGTAATTTTTCAGGTGAAGGTGGAGTTCTTAGGATTACAAAGGGCTCTCTTTTAGTTATGAATGGAAAGAAGATCGACAACTTGTATGTTTTGTAGTATTCTACCGTTACCGATTTGGCTGTAGTTGCATTATCGATATCACGAGCTGATACTACTAGATTATAGCATATGAGACTTGGTCATATGAGTGAGCGCAGATTGACCGAGTTGAGCAAGAAGGGTCTTTTATGTGGATAGAGTACAGGAAAATTGGGATCCTTCGAGCATTGCATCTTCGGGAAGCAGAAAAGAGTCAGCTTCAGTACGGCATTGCATCAGACTAAAGATATTTTGGATTACATTCATTCAGATCTTTGGGGACTTTCGCAAGTTGCCTCGAAGGGTGGTAGTTTGAGATATTTGTTGACCTTCATTGATGACTACTCTAGGAATGTTTGGGTTTATTTTTTGAGACATAAAGATGAGGTGTTTGTGATTTTCAAGCAGTGGAAGTCTTTGATTGAGAAGCAGACTGTGAGGCTGATTAAGAGGTTTAGAACTGATAATAGTCTTGAGTTTTGTGGAGGAGAATGTAATGAATTCTGCAAGAAGGAGAGAATCGTTAGACATCGTATAGTCCCTCGCACACCGCAATAGAATGGAGTCGTAGAACGGGTGGGACCTGACCATGTACGGTGGGCCCGCAGCGAGAGGGTTCGACGCGTTGCTGGGTGCGTTGAGCTTCCACTTGGCCTTTAAGAATCATGAAGGGGAGAAGGGGACTGTTGTACCTATGTGTTTGCCTGAGGATGTTATGGAGAGATTTGGGTATGGAATTGAGAAGTTGGTTATGTGTTTGCCAAGACTTTGGAGGAGGAGAGGGATGTATTGAGTTGTGATGTTGAGAATGGGTTTTGGAAAATTGGGATCCTGTGAGCACTGCATCTTCGATAAGCAAAAAAGAGTCAGCTTCAGTACGTCATTGCATTAGACTAAAAATACTTTGGATTACATTCATTCAGATCTTTGGGGACCTTCTCAAGTTGCCTCGAAGGGTGGTAGTGTGAGATATTTGTTGACCTTCATTAATGACTACTCTAGGAATGTTTGGGTCTATTTTTTGAGACATAAAGATGAGGTGTTGTGACTTTCAAGCAGTGGAAGTCTTTTATTGAGAAGCAGACTGGGAGGCTGATTAAGAGGCTTAGAATTGATAATGGTCTTGAGTTTTGTGGAGGAGAATGTAATAAATTCTGCAAGGAGAGAATCGTTAGACATCGTACAGTCCCTCGCACACCGCAATAGAATGGAGTGGCAGACCTGGTGGGACCCGACCATGTACGGTGGGCCCGCGGCGGGAGGGTTCGACGCATTGCCGGGTGTGTTGAGCTTCCACTTGGCCTTTAAGAATCGTGAAGGGGAGAAGGGGACTGTTGTGCCTATATGTTTGCGTGAGGACGTTATGGAGAGATTTGGGTATGAAATTGAGAAGTTGGTTATGTGTTTGCCAAGACTTTAGAGGAGGGGAGGGATGTATTGAGTTGTGATGTTGAGAATGGGTTTTGGATCTAGGCTAGTTTTAAGGGGATTATTGTGTCAAGAGACTTTTTTGGGGGCGTGCGATGCAAATGTTGGCATTTGAGATGTGAGTGTTAAGTGTTCTTTATGTGTGTGAAGATTTGGGAGCGATGCACGTCTTGTGAGATTTTATTGCCTCGTAAAATACAACCATGTAGTGTGATAAAAGTATGCGCTTTGATAAGTTTTGCATTGAATTATTTTTGTGCTTGGGAGAACGTATTGCACAACTGCTTGAAGAGTGAATATTTAACAGGAAAATTGTTGAAGAGGGCAAGGCTCATCTTTACCACTTGGCTACAATAAAGAGAAAGTGCAATAGAAATATATTAATACCCAAACATAAAATAATAAAAATAAATAAATAAATAAATGTGAGTTTAAATACTTGCAAATGAAAGATATTTAACCATAAGAATGAGCTAGTGCTATAATGGTATCTAATTACACTATCTTTAAAATGATCAAATAATTACAATATTTAGAAATACCTTAATGGATAGATTTCTTTCACTCTATTCTTCTTACTATTCCGTAAATGACCCAATATTGGGAAGTGAAATATGTGATAACATATCCAAATCGTCAGCTCCAAAGAGTGGTCCCATCTTTTGGGTCTAAATGTAATTACTCAGTTTTAAATCGGCACTCTATCATCCTCGTAGCGTGTACACTGAAAAAATTGGAATAAATTTAGGCTTGTTAGTACTTTAAATACCTTTAATTTGCATTTATATATCCTTATTTGTTTTAGCTCTAGTTTTATAATCTAAAATTTTAAAAATTTTCTCTTAAATATTCTTAGTTACGCAAATGCTAGAATTTCCCCTAAAGTTCTCATCGAATACTCACATTCTAATTTTAGAACATTATAATCTTAACTTTTTAAAATTTCCTATCAAAATTTCAGTAATTCTATTTTAAGTCTATCCTAATTCTATTTTAAAATAGTATTTTGATTGGTTTAACATTAAACTTAACAAATATTAAGAATTAAAAAAAAATCTTAAATTTACATGTGAGTGTCAAATGAGAATAACTGAGAATGTTAAAAGGCTAAATGGCTCTTAAATACCCTAATATTTTGTTATATTTACACTTAAATACCCTAAAATATAAAAAGCAGCATAAAAAATCCCAAGTTATCCACAGTTAGAATTACGCTAACACCGTTAGTTTTAACATAAATGCCCTCCATTAAAATGTTAGAAAAAAATTAAAGGGATATGTTAAATAGTAATTAAAGTAATAAATAACGGCAATACAATAATAAAATTCCCGTGTACTATGCACATGAGAATATTCCTAAGAATATTATGCTATCTATTTAACAGAAGGTAGCAATGTGCTACTTTTTGACAACATAAGGTATTTTAATGCTAATTTTTACAACTTAGATATTTAAGCGTAAAAGTAATGAAATATTAGGGTATTTAAGTGCCATTCAGCGATGTTAAAATGCAAAAATTAAAAACTCTAGAACAATCTGAGGGTACATAAATGCAAAATTAGAGAAAATAAGTGGTACTTGAGTAGCGCAAGTGCACAACTCCTCATCGTTCTCCCTCCTCCTCTCTCTCTCTCTCTCTCTCTCTCTCATCAATGGCCCTTTCCTACTCAAAGTACGACGTCCGGCGAAGTCCTCTTCGACGGCACCCCCAACTCCGATCTCGACCGGAACCCTAAAGATCGGATCTTTGATAAGAGTGGTTATAGTGCTTTTTTTTGGGGGATCGAGGAGGTGATTGTGGTTGGGGTGATGAAGAATTCGTGAAGCGAGGCGACGGCGAAGGATCGGATCAAAGGGGAAATTTTGAGGTAAAGATCAAATCTTGGATTTTGATTATTGCGATTAGTTCAATTTGTTTCAATGTTTGTACACTTGGTTGATGATTGATTTAATGACCTTGCTCAGCTAACAAAATTGTTAGTTTTTATTTTATTTTATTTTATTATTTTTATTTTTATTTTACTGTAGTGCAATCTCTGGGTTAGATTATTGTGATTAATTTGAGTTTTATTTGGTTCAATTTGTGTATATGTGTTTCATAGTTTTGTGGTGATTGTTCATGGCTAGCAAAATATTTTTACTATTTTAGATGCCCTGAAACACTTGTTTTCACTGTTATTATAAGATATGCAAGAGAGATTGTTGTTCTCCTATAGTTATATCTGTTTGGTTTTTCATTAAAGTAAAACAATGGTTGGAGTACTCAATAACACCTTAAAGTTAGAAAGTTGAACTAGTATTAACTTGGAAAGTTAATATAAGTCTGCGAAAGATCAATTGTACAATTAGGATTGATCATTTCTTTTTCATAAACAAATAGTTGTCCTGCTATGGTATACTAGTGTACGCCCTCGCATACTCGCACACATCTACCCATGCCTGTGCATGTATGCACGCACAAGTACACAGACGCAAATGTCTGTACACACATATGAAAACACACAATTTTAGTACTCCAAGAACACAACTAGTTTGGTCACGCGCACCTTGAGACGTAAGTGATGCAAAAAGATAGGATGATTCATTCCATTCACATTGATCTATATTTATAGCTTTGTAGGCAGTAATAGTGCATGTTTATCATCTTTTACCAATGCGCTGATTGGTACGAAAATAAATTTTTTAAAAGACTGTTCATTTGCCGCCACTTGAAATGTCAAATAATTTCGTAAAAGCATAATTTTTCCTGTACTGAACATTTGTCATATTTTTACTGAGGTAAAGCTAAAAGGAATGGATTTAGTAATTTCATCGCATATATAATATACACTTTGATAGATGCACATAGCTAGGCTATACTTATCCCCTGAAAATTGAAAGCCTCTTCAACATGTATATACACACATATGATATCGAAAAGGGTTTACTACTTGCTGGTAGGGCTGCAAGGGAGTCCCGACTACATGGTCTTGAACCAGATTATTCTGATCTGAATTCAAAAGTTAGACTCATGGATCATATGCAGGTCTGAATTTTATATCTGATACTCCAACTAGATATGGTATGAGTCTGTGACATTTATATGAGACTCAATAAAACCCAATAAATCCAAAATACCCAATGAAGTTCAGTTTAAAAATGCGAATGCAGTGTTCAATAATATCAACCACAATGGGTCCAACTCGAATCCGACCCACACAAATGCCCAATCCGAGCAAGACCCACCTAATGATGGTGGGTATGGGTATGATAAAACGTGTTATATTTGGATGTGGTATGTTGCTTGGCCTAACAGGTTAGTTAGTCATTTTATGTGATCAATGCGAGTGTAATTGCTAGCTTATAATAAGGGTTATTCAACAGTTTTGATCGTGAAAAGGCTGCATTTAGATTCTCACTTCTACCAACGTTATGAAGCTACAGTTCAGTAGATTATTGTTGCAGAGAACCATGACTATTGGGTTGGTTTTAATAGTTCAAATACAACTATATGTTTCCATCACAATAAAAAAAAGGAAAAAGAAGGAAAGACAACTATATGTATTTTACTCAGAAGAAGATGATGGAGAACAGGATCCCAAGTAGGCAATAATTGTATTAAGGGTTAATTGTGGATAGACCTCTTGTACTATAGCCAAGTGTGGATAGACCCCTTGTAATTCTATTTGTGCAGATATACCCTGAGCGCACTGGGACAAATAGTACAAGGGGCCTATCCGCCATTGGGCGAAAGTACAGAGAGTCTATCTGCAATTAACTCTTCTTTTAAACTTTCAAATGACATGTTAGATACTGAAGGAATAAAAACATAATTTTATTTTCAAGTTTGACGGCAATAAGTTAGTTTTCAAGGTCAGGAAAAAATCAGGACATTTATCTCAGGATAAGTCAACATAAACAAAATATATACTGTAATGCACAATTTTCCTCATAATGAAATTTCACGCGGAGAAGATCTCGATCAATAAAGATGAAGATCTGTTAGGATTTCCTCATGTTACCCATAAATCATTGTTGATTAAAAAGAAAGAGGGGGAATCACAGAGCAAGAGATGAAGATTCAGGCTTTGCGATCAATGTCTAACAAAGATGAAAAGCATTTCCTGGGTAAATTTGAGGTTTAGAGTTCAATCCCATCTCACACATTATGGAGAATGAAGTCCTTCTCCATGTTCTTTTCTTCTGTAATCTTTACAAATTTAATTGGGTCACCAATCTGAGACCATTGTATACTTATGTGAAATGAGAAATATTTCTCTCTTGTCATCAGTGAAGACCATAGCTTGTTCGTAGTATACCATCATTGCTGATGTTAGTGTTTCTTTCCTTCCAATACCCACAACATAGGTCATAAGTCTCATAATCACAATTTAAGACTTGAACCCCGCATTGTTTTTCGACACTTCACATCATCATTTCTTGAGAGAAAAAGTTTACAGCGTGATGTCTAAAGATGAGGAGGTTGGCAAGGGAGACTAGTTTATTTCCACGGAGTGACTGCAGCATGGAAACAAGTTTTCAATGTTATCTCCAAAGACTAAAGGGTTAATTGCAGACAGGTGGCCTATGCTATCACCCAAGCGTGACCTGCAGGTAGACTCCCTTCTATTGTTGCAGATAGACCCCAGGAGCAAATTTTTTAAAAACTTATTTCGCCTTGGAGAAAGAAAAAATTGTTTTCGGACAAATGGACATCCCGAGGGTAAGAGTCAAACAATTTTTCACTCAGGCGGTCTATTTGCAACAATAGAACTACAAGGGGGGTCCCTTGCAACTGATAATTTCCTTATAGAACCAACGTTTGAAAAAAATTGACAAACTGCAAAATTCTGTGCCCCAGCAAGAATTGGTAACTTAAATCATATAATTCACCGACCACCATTTTACTGGTATATCTCTAGCGTTTCAGTTTTAGTTTCTCCACTTTCTAATGCATTCCAGCTCCAACTTGTGTTCCATATTGATTTTGGTTATCCTTAGTTTATATGTAGCAACCATTTAGGTGCATGGATACATTCTCAAGCAAAGTTTTCAATGCTCTAACAAATCATGACTTTTGATGCTGCGGACCCTCTTTGTCTGCAGGGGAACATTGTCATTTCTTGAGGGAATACAACTTGTGAAGTTCTTGATTAGCTTTGTGGGTTAGAGGAGGTTGAGAATATTGGCTTGCTTCTGCTGTAATTTATTTAGTTTGTGATAGTATAATAGATGCTTTTCTTTTGAGAAAATTGCATAATGGTGTTGTTTCAAGATTGGGACAATAAGCTTCATAAAATTGCTCTATGTACCCTACTGTGAATTATCTGATTATCTTGCCAACTTCTGGAGCATGGGTAATTATTGTTGATTTTGTAGCTTGGGATAGAGATTTCTTGCTGAATGATATTGGGTCAAATTCGAGTAGTCACCATGTGCTATAACACATTTTAAGTGCCGATAGACCTCCTGTAGCTCTATTTGTATGCATAGATCTCTTCAGTGAACTTCTTTTGACTTTTTTAGGAGTAAAATAAAAAGAATAAAAAATCACTATGAAGTCTGTCCGCAGTAAGGAAAATATTGCAAGGGGTCTATCCACAATTAGTGAAAGTATAGGGGTCTATTTACAATTAACCTGATAATATTTGGGAGGGAAAAAAAGCTCATGAAAAGTGCTCTCTTCTAATTTTTATTTTTCAGGAAATACTTCTCTCATTTTTCCTTTCTATGTACATTCGGAGCATCAAAGCACCATGAAGTAATGGAAAGTGAAAATAAACCAGAAAATATTATTCAAAAAGAAAAATTAAGCAAAAAAAATTTCTTTCTGTTTTTTGCTAAAATCTTATTCTGGAAAAAACAGGACAACTCAGTTGGGATACCACAAAATATATGTATTTTTTGCCTTCCATTTTTATTTTGAAAGGTTAAGAAGGGAACACGTTGTTTGTTTTTAAATTCAAGACTACATTTAGTTTAATAAACACTTGAAAAGAGTTGCCAATCCAAAGCGTTATTTAAACGATTTCGAGAGTAATCAAACCCGACCTAGAATTAATTCGAGAGTAATTAAACACTTTTAATATTGGTTTTTTATTGTTTATGGATTTGGAATGCTAAAACTTCCAAAAATTTGATTTGAATCAAACAAATTTATGGAATCTCAAAAAACTAAAAACCAAACTTCCAAATCCATAAACTCGAGATCCCAAATTTTTTTTGAAACAAACATCCCCTTAGTGGAAAAGTTCCAGCATAATTCACCGAAAGTGTTCAATTAGCTTATACAAGCCCACAAGCGAGAACAAATACTCTGGTGCAATTTTTTGCGAACAGGCCAAGCCTCTTTAAAATTGCAAAGCATAACTATCGAACAAAGTCCTTTCCTGATTTATCTTTTGCGATAAGGTCTACCTATTTTGGAGTAATCACTTATTTTATTTTGCAAGTCCTTCTCTTCACCGAACAAATACTAATAGAATGAAGGAAGCAAACAGAACAAAACTTGCACGATTAGAATTTGACATTCTACATATATTTTGACTAGTATGAATGTTCATGTATCCTCCATTCAAAGTATGGATTACGATGAATATTAAAAGTGCTAATTATTTTATACACGCTTATAGATACAATAAGATCGAACAACAGCAAAGTCTTTATCTTAGATTTTCTGCTGAAGAGATTTATGGCTCTGAAAATTGAACCCAGACACTCTAAGAAGAGATTCATGCAGTAAATGATGCAAAGTTTGACCAACATATTGAAGGATAACTATTCTAACACCATGGTAAATGCTTTGTATACTTATTCTCAATTTCAAAATACTATAGCATCGAAAAATCCCCCCTTTTTTTTTCGTTTACCAAGTTACGGTCGGATTCAGAGTAGGAACCCGACCCGTGAAGACCGAGACCCGTCAGCGCGGTGAATATGCCTTTCAAAGATCCCACCACCGCCCTCATTAAAATCCTCGACTTTCCTCTATTCTTTTCTTCTCTCTCTCTCTCTCTCTCTGTCTCTTTCATCTCTCTCTCTCATCGCCATGGAGTTCTATCAGGAGCTCCTCTTCACTGCGATCCTCTCCGTTCTCCTCGTCGCTCTCCTCGGCAAGCTCTTCTCCTCCTCCGACGCCGCCGACGATGCTGACGGCGATCGCAGACCGACGACTGAGATCGCCGACGAGAAACGAGGTAACGATTCCCTCCAATCCGATCCTATTTCATCCGCAGAAGCTAGGTCAGATCATGAGAATGAACGCGAAGAAGGGATCGTGGTTGAAAAGTTTGATGGCGATCTTGTTGAGCAAGAGGAGATAGCTGAAGTTAGGGTTCGAGAAGAGTCTATAATGATTTCGAAGGGTCTTGAAGGAGCAAGATCAACTATGTATGAACTTGAAACTGAGAATGAGGCAGCTAGAATTGAAAGTGGAGATAATGTTGTTGAAGTATTGGGAAGAGAAATTGGAGATGATTCTGTTGGAGATATGTGTGAGAGTAAAAGAAATGAGTTTGTTGAGGCTAAAGAGCTTCAGCTTGATTTAGAGAAAGAAGTAGATTCACATAGGATCGAGACTGAGGCAAAAGCGGAAGAAGCCGGTTCAATTACTATCGAAGAAAATGTTGGAGATGATGTCGAAAGAGCTGATGTGTTCTTGGGTAAAGCAATTGAAGGTGCAGATAATGTGGTTGAGGTAAAAAAAGAAGAAATTGATCATAATTCTACTCGGGAGATGCTTTCGGGTGAAGAAAATGAATTTTTTGAGGCAGAAGAGCGTCAACTTGACCAAACGAAAGAAGCAAATGTAAATAGGTTCGGGGCTGAATTGGAAGTCGAAAGCTCCGGTACATTTGTTGAAGAAAATGAAGGGGATGGTGTTACTGGGTTGAGAGAAGAATATGTACTGAAAGAAGGGTCTGATACTCTCAATGATGTGAAGGAGAAATCGCTGCTTAGTGAAGAAGATGAATGGGAGGGAATCGAACGGACTGAACTGGAGAAACATTTTACTGTGGCTGCAGCTTATGTTGATGGCAAAGGTGGTGAATTTGCTTTGTCGAGCCTCAATGATGATGAGCAAATGAAATTATATGGGCTTCACAAGGTTGTGACTGAGGGTCCTTGCTATGATCCACAGCCAATGGCTTTGAAGCTTGCTGCTAGGGCTAAGTGGTATGCTTATCTCTTTCTAAATTAGTTATTTTGTTATTCAAGATTTTTTTTTTTGAATGATTATATGTTTTTTATTTTGTAGCTTATCCAGATAACTTACTGTTTACCATCTAGAATGTATTTGCTGTGCAATTTAGCAAATTGAAAGGTGTGTTCTGCATTTGAAACTTTTTGAAATATCGAAATTTTAGAAGATATAGAAACCATAAATTAAAGAATAATGGAAACTGATGTATACTGCATTTCAAATCTTAAAAGTGTCTACTGCATCCAAAACTATTGAAATTTAGAAGACAGATAATCCGTGAAGAAAAGAATAATCAATACACTGATGTACACTGCATTTCGGAACTTAAAATAAAATGAAGTGAGGATAAGCCGATGAAAAACAATAAAATTGTCAATTTGACAATTACTCGTTTAGAAGTATAAAAAGCATGGAAATGATTTTTTTCCTCTGTAGTATAATATGTAGCGAAAGATTTTTTTTAAAAAAGCACATATTGTATCTATTATACTGCTTATTTTCTTGTTGCACATAGGCTTTTATTTGTTAAGTCATTATAGATCCCAACACCATAAGTCTGTCAGAAGGAAAGCTACTATGCTTCATTTATGAAATAAATGATGAAGCACAACTGTACCGTGATGTCTTGTTCTTAATGAAGCAATCTTCATCCCATTATTTAAATGTCAAAGACCAGTTGCATTTAGTTTAAGCCTTCCACTTGACTATACAGAGTTCCTTTGGCTCATGTAGTTACTAGAAGGAATTCCTTGGGTGACATGGTTAGTAGCTTCTTGTAGTAATTTGATTGCTAGTTATAATAGCAGGCAAGATATGCAATTTGTGAATGACGGAGACAATAATTGTGTTGTTTAAGGCATGCTTGGCAAACATTGGGAAACATGAATCCAGATGCGGCTATGGAACAATATATGAGTCTTCTTTCTGAGAAAATTCCTGGATGGATGGGGGAAAACCCCGAGGTAAGTCCTGATGTGGAAGACAATATACTGCAAATGATCCTTGGCGTAGTCAATATGTAAAGGAGACATGAAATCTCTTATAATTTCCTAGGGAGCTGTTGTAAAGCAAGAAAGCGAAGTCACAGAGCCATCCGGAGCTTGTATGCCTAATTTATGCTCGAACTCATGCAGTCAACCGAATACTCAAACTGAAAGGTATTTCACAAGCCTACATTTTGGGTCTTAGTAGATATTGGATCTTCTACTTGTCTTCGGATAGCAATGATTATCTGTTGATTAAACAAACTGCTTTTCAGGAAAGAGGAATGCCCATCTTTCATTGGTGAGGACGTTAAACATGCTACCACAGAGCACACTGACCAAGGTATTACTATGTGTACACTTTCACTTAGCTGATTTCCTCCTGTTCAATTTCTGTCAGTGAAAAGGGTGCTAAACAGTAATATACTAACCTGTTTGTATAATTTTGTGATGGTTTTGAAAATTTGGTCCTTGTAAAGTTACAGAATTGACCTGGACTTGGTTGTCAGGTAAAGATGGTACTGTGTGTGCGGCTTCGTTTATCTTTTGAAACAATATTTATATGACATATAGACACTTGAATTTAGGTTACCAAAACGTTGGTGGTCCACCAATTCCCCATTGCTGCTTTACCTCTCTCCTTCATGTGTCAATTGTCTCTTTCACTCTTACATTTTTGAAGAAATGGGAAAACACAGGACGCGAGCTGAAGGTTACACAGGTTCTGGCAGGTTCCAGTGGTATAAAGTCGCTAGTAGGATTCAATTGCATTGAGTCATTCCTGAATGCTTGCCATGTTCTCAGATTCAAGACATTGTTATAGTCGAACACATTGACCAAGTTTGTGCTGATATATGTATACACGAGTTACACTCACATTTTCATTGGAAATATAAAAATAATGGTTCCAATGGAGCATGCAAGAATGGGAGCATCTATATGATTATTATGTAATATCTATGAGTTCAATTTCCTTTTTGATCTAAGCTATTTTGCGTGTGTACTCCTATCATGAAGCCGTACCCGTATCAGAGACATCCCATATCCGTACCGGTACTCGACACTTCTTGGACGCTCCTTAATATATGCATACATTTATTCAAACGTGTAGTTGATTATACAGTACATGTTTTAATTTAAAACGCTTGTCATACACTTCTTGCACATATATATTACACTTCACATCTCCTTTTGATACTTGTTGGACAAAGTTCGGGTTCATTTCAACGTATATTCAGTTAAGAGCTACAATTTTAAAGAGTCGTTTGCGTATCTAGCTTACAACTATGATTTCAACTTGTGTATTTTAGTCGTGTCTCTGTGCCCTAACTTTTACAAATTTTCCATGTCTTGTACCTATTGTTAGACTAGAATTCACAAATATTGTTATTTAGTGAAGAAAAATAGAGGAACAATTTTACCATCCTCGGGGAAAGCGTGGCGAACCACTGCCCTAAAGAGATATCTGCCGATCTCGTGGGATGAGCCAAGGTGACATACTCCTTAGCGGTAGGATCCCTTTTCTACTGGAACCCTAACGTGCACGACCACGTTAGGGATGAAGACCCTTGAGTAAGCAGCCAGAAAACTGTAGCAAATATTTGAGGGAGGAAGAAGAAGGGAAAGGAGTTTCTTGTTTTTGTGTGTTTTTTATCTCCTCACAGGGTCTCTTTTTATAAGGGACAAAGGACCTGTTATGAAGAAACAGAAAGAGATTTTTTGCGTAAGAATTTCTCACGTTCCTGAGAACGTGAGAAAGCTAACAAACTTTTAATTAATAATTAATTAATTATTTTAGTTTGTTATATCTTGATATTTGAGTTGTTATTTATCCTACAATTCCCCCTCAAAGCAAATATCAAAGGTAACAAAACAAAAAATTAAAAAGAACAAAATATATAATAAATATGTATGAATGGGCATAAATTCTATGCATCAGTATAGGTGGCTTCCGGCCTTGAACCTATACTTAGAAACATTTGTTGCATTCTGAGGAAATCATAGTGAACCTGAGGCATTGAACTAAGCTCCTTTATCAGAAATTAACAAAAGTACACATAAAATGCTTACTCTATGGGGTTGCGGGTTGGCGCGTTAATTTTGGCCATGCGCCAATAATGACTCATGAGAATACATAGGAATAGCCCTGACTTCCATATCCGCGGCCGCACGGTGATTCTGACGTAGGTGGATTCTCTAGGGATGTAAGAGATCGGAAGAATCCCGCTCTAGGGCTTGGATCCATTAAGAGTTCTATGACTCACCCTAGACCGATCTCTCTATGGAGCAACTCTGCCTTAGGATGAGGTTTGGAGTGCCTAGCTCCAATGTGAAATCATATTTCACATGTATAATAAGAGTGCTCTCTAATGGATAAATTTGTCCGGCTTGTTTCTACCCTTTGAACATCCTTCAATGAATCACCTATAACAGAAGTAGGATTCCCACCATCAATGTTCATACATATTTGGGCTTAACACCATCCCTTTGGCTGAATATTGGACCAAAGTCCTAGCTAGACCTTTTGTTAAATGATCTGCTAAATTATGTTCTGATTGAACAAAGTCCAAAGTGACATATTGATTTAAGAGTCTCTTTATTGATTT
>JBAKGM010000002.1:1572631-1586481 GCA_037177215.1 Asparagus racemosus
TACCGAGGCATATCCGTATCCGTATCCGTATCCGAAATGAGTAAGCGGATATGGATATGGTAAGCATCATATCCGAGTCGTATCCGGACCGAATGCACCCCTATTTGAGGGACATCCAAATTATAGAGGATTTGTAAGGGACCAGTTTCACAAAAAGAAACCCAACAGTAGAATCTTTGCATACCACCTTTTGCAACAAAAGCATTTTTCTCCTGAAAAGAGTCGACATCAGCCCACATGGTTTCACACGGGCCTTTTGGTCTCCCTTTCCCCGGAAAACAAAACAAAAAAAAAAAACGTTTTCGTCGTCTTCACCCTATTTCCCATTCTTCAGTTTGAAACTTCAAACCTCAGTCCACAAAACTACCGAAAATCCCTAGATTTTTTCAAAAACCCAAAAAAAGAAAACAAAAAGAAGAAAAAAAAAATCTTAAATTAAGATCTCCCAAAATCTTCATCGTCGTCCAAAATCCCAAACCCTTGCTCTTTGCCAAATGAGCATTTGCCTCCAATGCCAACCTCCCTCCCAATCCTAAACCCTAACCCTAACCCTAGCGCCGCCTCCGCCGATCCCCGCCGCCTCTCCTCCCGCCACCCCCGCCCCGGCCGCGCCGCCGCCTCCGCCACCGCCGCCGCCTCCCTCATCCTCTCCTCCCTGCTCTGGCTCTCCCTAGTCTTCTCCTCCTCCTCCCCCTCCCTCTCCCTCTCCTCCCCCTCCCCTCCCTCCCCCTCCCCTCCCCCTCCCCGAACCCTAGCCCTCCCCGACTCCTCCCCCTCTCCCCTCTCCCTCCCACACATCGTCTTCGGCATCGCCGGCTCCGCCCACCTCTTCCCCCGCCGCAGCCACTT
Source organism: Asparagus racemosus (assembly GCA_037177215.1). NCBI lineage: Eukaryota > Viridiplantae > Streptophyta > Magnoliopsida > Asparagales > Asparagaceae > Asparagus > Asparagus racemosus. Next base: position 1,573,481 of record JBAKGM010000002.1, read on the forward strand.
CCTCCGCCTCTGGTGGCGCCCCGGCTCAATGCGCGGCCACGTCTGGCTCGACGACCAACTTCCCCAAAATTACGATAATGCCACTCGGGACCTCCCCCCTCTTCTCATCTCTCGAGATATATCGAGGTTCCGGTACACGAACCCCACCGGCCACCCCTCCGGGCTCCGCATTGCCCGGATAGTATCCGAGTCATTCTGGCTCGGCCACCGCGGGGCCCGCTGGTTCGTGATGTGCGACGACGATACGGTCCTCAGCCCGGATAATCTCGTGGCTGTTTTAAGCAAGTATGACTGGAGGGAGATGGTTTATGTTGGTGGGCCATCGGAGAGCCACTCGGCGAACACTTATTTTAGCCATTCGATGGCTTTTGGGGGAGGAGGTGTGGCGGTGAGTTACCCATTGGCGGAGGCGTTGGCGGGGATGCAGGATGAGTGTTTGGAGAGGTACCCGAGGTTGTACGGGAGCGATGATCGGTTGCATGCTTGTATATCGGAGCTCGGGGTTCCTCTTAGTCGAGAATTTGGGTTTCATCAGGTATGTATGTGTCTTTTTTTGTTTGATTTGTGTAGTTGTTGTTTCTTTGCATTTATATGTTTCTTAGTGTTGGAATGTTGTTTTATGAGATTAAATTGCGTGACTGATAATATATGTGATAAGTAAGTAGCCCGTAATGTTGTTTGATTGTGCCCCTCTTTTGCTTATAGGATAAATTGAAGATTATCCCCTGCCTATACATTCAGTAACACTTATCACCCCAACTCTTTTATTAGCTGCATTGATACTTTGAGGAAGAACAGTTGTAGATAACCCCCCTCTCTCTCTCATGCATGGAGGGGTCACAAGTGCTAATTGACTGAGCTAAGGATCATAAATGCTAGTGAATGTATATACGGTGGGGATATCTGCAACTTACCGTTGTTTGTAACTCAATTTCGATGGTTAAAATTCTTGTGGAATGATGATGATGATGATTTCTTAGTACTAGATTGTTTATATGTGTCTAGGATAACTGCATTGTGACAGATTATGGTCTGCATTTGTGATTCCTTTGCATTATTTTTAGCATTAGAATGTTGTTTCATGAGCATAAATTGATGACCAATATGGTATATGATAGCAAACCACCCTGTTTCTTGAAATGGTTATGATGGTTTCCTTGATTTTTTTTTGATGCCTAAGATATAATGTATTTTGACAAATTGCGGTTCCTTTGCATTTATATATATTTAGTATTAGATTGTCTTTGGATGAGCTTTAGCGTCAACAAAACAGCCCGTTATGCGAAATGATGATGTTGGTTTTTTAGTATTAGACTATCTTGTAAATACTAGCTTTGATGTGTGCCTAGGGTAATTACATCATGACACATTATGTTCTGTCATTTATGATTAGGGTGTGTATTTGATTAATGGAGATGCTGCATTTATTTATGGTTTCTTTTGCATTTACATGTCTCTTAGTATTAGAATGTTGGATAACGGTGCATCAAGCGCTGCTTATCATTGAGTTCATATAATACAAGGAGGTCTGTAGATTAGTGCATTGATCAAACATTTATTCTTCTTTTGGTGCCCCAACTGCTTAGTAAAAGGACACCACCATGTAGTTTCTTTATCTTGGAAATTGAGTCTGTTCATGCAAGTTTCTTGGTATCCGAACCAATTTTGATGGTAAAGGTGCTTGCAAACGAATGATGACGGTTTCTTAGTACTAGACTATCCTGTAAAAGTTGGCATTGACACGTGCATAAGATAGTTGCATTGTGACACATAATTACTGCCATTCCGATTCATGTGTATAATTACATCCTTGTTTTCTTCTTTTTCTCAGTGGGATATTAGGGGAAATCCTCATGGTCTTTTGGCAGCTCACCCCATAGCTCCATTTGTCTCGATACACCATGTTGAAGCCGTAGATCCTTTGTTCCCTGGTTTGAGCACCCTTGAAAGCCTGAAGCGTTTTACAAAGGCTATGAATACTGAACCGAGAAGTTTCTTGCAGCGTGCTGTTTGTTATGATGCAATTCAAAAACTGACATTCTCGGTCTCATTAGGATACGTTGTGCAAGTGTTTCCAAATATTGTTCTTCCACGAGAGTTGGAGCGGTCAGAGCAAACTTATGTTGCGTGGAACAGAATTAATAAGAGAGATGAGTTTGATTTTGACACAAGGGATGTTTATAGGTCTGTGTGCAAGAAGCCAATTCTTTTCTTCTTGAAGGATATCAAGAAAGATGGAAATGTAACACTAAGTTCCTACAAGCGAGCTAAGAGGACAGACGACCTTAAGAGGAAAGTCTTCTGTTTTCCTCGATCACCTCCTCTTCCTTATGTCAATGAGATCCAGATCTTGGGGACTCCATTGAGCGAGAATTGGCATTTGGTTAGTTCAATGTCTTTGCTTCATTGCTTGTTTTATATTTTGGCTTATTTTCACTTTGGTGGTACCTCAAAGCTTATCCATTTTTTCACTTTGATACCCCAAAGTTTCAAACTTCATTTCAGTTTGATACTCCCTGACCAGGGTTTGTTAGATTTTCTGTTCAATTTCATCACATTTAGGTCCATTAAACCTACTTGCTAGGGATCCGAACAATCAAAATGTTCCCAATAGCATTGGATGGGGGGTACCAAGTGCTAAGCACATGATAGAAATTTAACGAGAAAATCCGACAAAATCTGGAAGAGGATATCAAAGTGAAATAGGATTGAAACTTTGGGATATCAAAGTGTTGAAAGAGAATACTTTGGGGTTCCAAAGTGAAAAAAGGGTAAGCTTTAGGGTACCAAAGTGAAAATAAGCCTTATATTTACTTAAATATACTTAACTTTTTTGTAGCATCCATGTCTGACGATATGTTTTTAACCAGGTTCCAAGACGATTATGCTGCAACTTGAATCAAACAAGAAATGGGACTCTTGGACTGGTTGTTGAGCAATGTAGAAGAGGATCTCTAGGATCTGTTTCTGACTCATTATGATTTTACAAGAAAAGATGTTGTTGCCCTCTCTCTCGAGGCCTGCTGAAGAAATTGATGCGTGAAATTTCTGGGGCCGATTGTATTCTCCTTCCCTCTGCTCAATTTTTCTTGAGGAATTTGGGAAGGCACAAAGTTTGAACAGTGTGCATACGAAGTAGCTTCTAGTATCAAATCAACACAGTTGATAGTTAGGATCATGCTTTTAAGCGTAGGGCATTATTCTTTGCCTTCAAAATTTTTCTGTCAGAAGGCATTTTGTCATAATTTTGATATCAGTTTGATGATGAACGTCTCGATATCAGTTCAATCGTGAGTATCGATATTCCTATTTACAGCGTAGACTGCTCAAATTCTGATGAACTTAGACGACGCAAACATACGTTCTGCAAATTGAAGAGTAACTTGCCCCTCTTGATACCGTATGTAATGTCATAGCTGATGTCGATAATTTTGTGGACGCATAGTGTTGAAACGAGGAATTTATATGACAGCATCAAAGTATAAATTTCTTTACACACTGTTAGTTTTATGAACAGCTTAAGACAACTATTTTTAGGGGGTGTTTGGTTCATTTTCTTGAAATTTCAAGAAATGTTTTCCATCCAAAAAAACATTTCTTTATATTTCTTGAAAAAATTTTGAGAAAAGTTTTGAGAAGTCAAAAAATACAAGTTTTCTTATTTTTGACATTTTGTTTGTTTGGTGTAAACAAGAAAATAGACCCCTTACTTTATAGAAATGTCTAAGTTTTCTATAAAGGTTTATTTGTTTGGTTCAAAAACAAGAAAATTTGGGTGGGAAATAGGGTTTGGGTACGGTTTTAATATTATTTTAAGGTGTGTGTCAGATTTTTGGGTGATTTCCGCTCATTTGGAGCGGAAATAGATTTCTACAAAATGGACCACTTTTCTCTACTTTATAGAAATGTTTTCTATAAAATTTTTGGGAACCACACAGAGTAAAAAGAAATATAGAGAAAACTATTAATTACATTTTTACCATTGTCAGATTTTTATGGAAAATATTTCCATAAAATGGCCCAACCAAACACCCCCTTAGGATACGTTCTCCTGCTTTGCATTTTTGCATGATATGAGTGTATATGGTTGTAGCCACTTATATTTCAAAACTATTTTATTAGTACTTGTATGCTCTAGATTGCATCACGCGGCAAATGATGATACATGATTCGGATCCAGATCCTCTCTGCTTCTTTGCTTAGGTGGTGATTGGAGAGGGTCAAAATATGAGGTGCATGTGTAATAAAACTTTATTGTTATAGAGTTGGCTACTCTTAAAAGCCTTGTCTATTAGATTCCACAAATATAATTAACGTAGGCTTAAAATAGAAGACGGTCATTTTAACAGTAAATTAAACGAAGATTACGGTTAAAAAGTTTTAAAATTAGCATTTGAGTGTAACGTCGGGAAGAAATTCTGGCGGCGTTTGTATAACTAAGAGTATTTACGTGCAGATTTTAAGAACTTAGGGTATATAAGTGGCCAGTTAAGCGCTATCAAAAAACTAGTGAGGGTATACAAGTGCGAAGAGGGGGAAACTATAAGGCATTTAAGTGCAATTAAGCCGCCCACTAACTCCCAGAAATATTTCTTAATGGGCCACCGCGTGCTCTACTTTCTGGCCCAAACGTTTCTACCAAAAAGAAGAAGCCCACACTATATATATTCGATGAGATTCATTCAGACTCTCTCTCATCAGCAGCCATGAATCCAACACCAACGTCGTCTTCAACGCTGTCGCCGTTAGCTCCGCCGTTCATCGCCGACTGGTTCAACAACGGCGATCACCGCCGCCTCCCTCCTCCGTCGCCGCCGATCGATGATCTCAGCGGGAACGGATCTTTGGGGGCAGAGAAACCCTCGCCGGCGAAATCCGCGGGCGAGAGCTCATCTTGGGTGGATCCATTTCTTTCTTACAATTATACTTCGTTAAAGAGAGGTATTGACTTGTTTCTCGATTTGTAGTGGGTGAAGGTTTTGATAATTTTGGTGAATTTGGGTTACAAGAACACAAATGTAGCAACATTTTTTTTAGATTCCATGATCGAGTAGTTTTGATCAGTATGTTAAATAATACAGAAACAGAAAGCTCCGAATTTTATGTAGAACACCCGTGTTTCTTGAATATATCAAATTTATATTGGGAGGAAATGAAAGATATAGTTGTTTCAGGCTTTCAGCGAACAATAGGAAGGACTAAAGAGTGTTAGGTTACTGGTAGACTTACACAGTTACACTAGGGCTTGAACATTTGAGCTGATCTCTATGCACTGACCTGGATTTCTCTTGGGTGTCAAATTTATGTGCCGAAGATTGATCCGCTTGTCTTCAGATCAGCTCAAATTCATGAGAACTTGGGATGACAATTCAAAGTAATAACTCAATTTGAATCATAGTCGCGCAATTCCCTGGACAACCCCCCCCCCCCCCCACCCCCCCCCATAAAAAAACTGTCGAACAGTTCATGCGGAATCAGTACAGTTCATGCGGAATCAGTACATTTACGAACGGTTTCCCTCCAATACACGAATTGGTTCCCTAAAATTAGCGCACTGCTTACTAAGTATGAGGGGACCAAAGTTGATTTACAAGTCGTTTTCATGCACATGCGCTTGAAAAAATTTTTTATATGTTTGATAATATTATTGAAAGTATTCTTTTACGAAGTGGAAGTTATCCGAAGTTAATAACTAATTCTAGATCACTATTTCTTTAACGGATGTTGCTAAGAAGATTTTGTCTCGGCCTATTAGTAGCTCTTCAGCTGAGAGAAATTGGAGTACTTATTCCTACATACATAGTGTGAAAAGTAATAGATTGAATAGTGGAAGGGTAGATAAGTTAGTATTTATCCATTCAAACATTCGCCTCCTGTCATGATTTTGTGAGAATTACCAAGTTGGTCCATATAAAGGATGGGATATGGATCCCAATAATGATAACTTGGAGCGCTCTTCGAGTAAGTTGGAGGAGCTTAGATGGAATTGTTTGGACTCGGAATTAGCAGAAGATGCACTTGATGTTAAGAGGAAGAAAGTTGCAAAATAGAAAAAACAAATTATCAAGAGGCTATGTAATATTTAATATTTTAAGTTTTATGTATTCAGAAACTATAAAAATGAAGTATTGAAGTATTTTATATGAAAAAATATTGAAATACATAATTAGTTTTCTAGTTTCTAATTTTCTACTATACACTTTGAAAAATGATGAGCGCACCCAAAAAAATTACATCATATCCTATATCAAACTTGCGTATCGAAGCAACCTATCCCCTGTTGAATCCAAAATTTCAAAGTCTCGAATTGCATACCTGAATTCGTACGACGACCCGCTACGTAGTGCGAACCATGTAACTATGATTTGAATAGGTTATCATATGTAATCTATTTTGCATATAAATGACATGGCTTCATAGGATTTGAAGGTCAACTGCAGTAGCAGGTTCTTGAGATCCACCCTTATCCTAATTTAGTGGCTGATGGCAACTGAAGCAACCTTTTAAAGTATTGATCAGAGGACTGCTGTGAAATGTGGGCACACTTGTCATTAATTGTAAAATCCTGTTAAGATTACGTTGAGGGATTTGGCTCTGTTTTATCCCAGTGATGCCTTGTTGTGTATGTCAGTGAAAATATCAGCATCTTGATTGCCAAGATGTTGATTCTGCCTCCTGTGGAAATAGGCACCATGCGAGAAGCAACTTGGATACAACTACATATTTCCCTTCTTGTTCTTTAATTTATCCGCATGTCCATTCAAATAAATGCAATTTTTTTTCCATTTTTGAGGAGAATGTCAATGTAAAATGGTGCTTTTCGGATCCTACCAAATTGCTAGAATTGGCCTAGATTTTGGCTATACACAGTTCGCATTTTCTTTCTCTTTGCATTTTTTTTCCATTTCCACTTGATTTTAATTTTTGCTAATCGTTGTTTAACTTCTTATGTGTTCTATAAAGCATGCCTTCTGTTCTATTTGCAAATTTTTTTGCCAATATACTGTCACTTTGAATGGTTGCAATATCAAATGTACAATTCCAAAAAGGAAGTGTAGTAGAAATATGCATCCGTCATAAAGATGCAATCAGTGTGCCTCACAATGGAGTCTCATACTGGAAGATGATGTTATACTATGTACTCTGCATGCATCAGTCCACATATACATTTTAACTCGTACAATCTGGACTTTTTTTTTCAGTTAACTTTGCTTTAAGGTTTTAAGGCATGTTTTTAACTTTTTATGCTTACATGAGGAAGTTTCTGTCCTTTCCTTGTATTCTGATATCCTTGAACACTGAGTAAGCCTCACCCTGATGTTCTTTTTACCTCCATTATGATAGCTCTTTCTGAAAACATGTGTTTCACATTCCCTAAAATTATCAACAACGTGCTTTTCTGGTTAATCTCCTTGTTTTTATATAGATAATTAAGCAAGGCTTCATAAACTTACTTTTTGAAGTAGGCTACAATCCAGCTCTGGAAAGTCCTTGTTAGCAGCAAAAACTGTTTCAACGAAATTATTTTATGATCCTTGTGTTATCTGAAGATCAAGCATCATTTTTTCCTTTGTCTGTGTTGTGTTGTTGTAGGAGTTGCTGAAAGTTCTATGGAAAATAGAGATGCTTATGGTCCTTGGCATGGAAAGCAGGTCGATTTCTCAGCAAGACCAGTTCACACCAGAGCAGATTCCTCAGCTTGGAGAGATGAGCTCCCAACAGCTTATGAGGTCAAGGCTAGGGACCCCTGGGACAATGGGTTGTCCTACTTTCAGTTATCCACAGATCCTATTGTTTGTTATCCACCTACATGTTCCTCCTCTGCTAAAGGATTCGCTCCAGAAACTAGTTCTCCATTACATTTTTTACCAAGAAACAGTTATTCTACTACTCAACATGAAAATTTGTTAGACAATATTGATGACAATTTTTTCAACCATAAGCTGGGCAACAAAAAGGTGCCTGGCATGGATCAATATTCTGATGGTACAGAGGTTTATGTGAAGGATGGTATAGCAGATAACAACATGAAAGGAACTACCTGGAATTTCTCAATAGATAAAACATGCTCATCATTAGGAAATGAAGTAACAACTGTGAATTCCTTGGAATATTCAACAGAGGTGACATATGAATTTGGAACTAAGCAGTTGAACTTTATGGAGTCGATTGCATCTTCACCCAGGCCTAAAAATTCTTTGCAAATTTCTTCAGAAATACTTGATCAGCCCAATCTTGCTGTAGATTCACCATGTTGGAAAGGAGCCTCCATGTCTCAAAAGTATTCATTTGGAAGTGAAGTGAAGGATTCAGGAAAAGGTTCTGAAGGGTTGAATGGAAATGGGAAGCAATTAAGTCGATTGACTGCCATTTCATCATCTGGGTGTCCTTTGTTGGAGACTGAAGGAGCTAATGCTGAGACAGTTGTTACTGATACCACTGCAGATAAACCATCCAGCTCAAATCATGATTCTGGAGATCATGTCAGGAGTTTATCAGAAACCAGACCTGTTCTTGGCTCGGTTGCCAAACCAATAGATATAGGACTTATTGTTCAGGCAATTCATAGTTTATCTGAAGTGCTTTTGTCGTCTTACAGTGGTGGTGTTGAATGGAAGGAATGTGATCATGAGCTTGTCCGGCTTGTGATAAACAATCTCGAAGCTTTCACCGGCAGGAACAGAAAGGTGCATTCTTTTGAAAGTCTAACATGCTATTTATATTTCAGTACTAATTTGCAGCTGCTGGCTATAACTAGTCTGTTCAGCTTCAAGAAAAGTTGCTTGGCATCAATTTGGTTTCAGAAACTTTGACAGAGAAGTTTTTCACATGCTATTTTTCTACTGATTTATAGATCCTGTTAAACCATAAAAACACTTTTGCACTTGCTCTTGAGAGAAGTTTTCTCATGCATTATTCTTTTGACCATTATACACAAATCTTTGTGCTGGCTGTCGCATCTTTCCTGTCCAAGTGATGTAATTATTTAGGTACTGGATTTCATGGAAAAGAAGTAGGACCAGGGCCTATTGTTAAAGCCGGGGGTGGGACTGAGCCTTATGTAAGGCCCCATGAAAATTGTGCCTTGTGGCAATAGCCCTTGATCATTCCTAAGATATGTAGACTTTTGTGCATACGGTTAGAGTTTTCAACCTCTATTGTTCAGTATTTTATTATCAATTTGAAAGATTATTCTTTCTTATTTTATTTGTTTAATGGCTCTGTCATTTGGGGTTTATTTTTTATATACCAGATAACTTACTAGGTATATTACATGTGGGAAGTTTAACTGTAGAGGGTCATGACATATTCCTTTTTTAGAAATATCTTTCTCTGCTGAGAAGGTTCTCCCTGCCTGCATAATGTCCTAGTTCCATGCTTTCAAGGGCCAAATGTTACAATTGCATGAGGTGATATTAGCTCCTAACTTTTTTTAAATCGTCCAATTGTTTGTAACTGAAGTCTTCCTCTCAGTGCAGTCCTAAATGTAGTTCCTATGCTAATGATACTCTCAGGTTTCAGTTTCAAAATCTAATGATACTCTCAAGAAATCAACCAACACAAGCTCTGAAGAAAAAACCCAGGGGAAGGAAAATGAGAAGCTCGACATAGGATCTAACGGAATGACTGAGGTATTGTCAGTAATTCCCATTAAAATTTCCAACTCTCTAACGATAGTTTTATAATTTGTTTGCTTTAAAAAGCAGGTAACCGTGGAAGATCTGGAGAATGACCTCTTTGCTAAGAAGGAAGAGAACCCTCAGGTAGTATTATATAAAAATCTATGGATGCAGGCAGAAGCTGCATTGTGTTCGATGAAGTATGAACTTCAACTTGCACGCATGACGCTTGAGATGGAGAAGAACGACTATGAGACAAAAGGTGAATATGGAGGAACTAATTTGATAACTTCCCATATTATTTTAGTTTTTCAATTATCTTGTTAGCTAAAACCTATTTTGCTCATTTCAGAAAAGGAGCCTGTACAACTGATGAAATCACCAGTGTTCATGACCCCAATGCACAGTGACACGGCCTACTCTGTGGAGAACAATGGAGGTAAAAGCAGCGAGCCAAAACAAAAAGAGCAGCAAACAAGCAGGGATGATAGAATCGAAGACTCCTTTCTGGCTAGACTAGAAATCATAAAAGGTCGTCATTCAAATCAGAAAACATTAGCGTAGAGGATCAGCTGAGAAAACACAGAAGAATCCTAATGCGGTTTGTATTGGAATATTCCCTCAGTGTACATATATCCTGAAAACAGCGAGTAACCGTGAAATAAAAAGCTCTACGTCTTGTGAGGAAAGTTTTATGGCTTATTTAAATGTAAATAGTCCTCATCTGATGTAAGCACAATCCAATTTATAAAATTGAGTACTGCTCTCGATGCTTTAAACTGGAGTCTGCATGATGCGGTTTTCTTTGTTGCAGTTCTTAGACAGTATGTTCTCATGCAGTTATATATATGCATGAAAAGACCAAGTGGTATTTTGGCACACATATATTTAGGACTTAAAAGAGTGAAGAGCTATAGTAATGTGATCTTCATTTGGGCCTACAAGTGCCTGAAGTTTGCCCACAAATATTTTCTATATGAACTTAGCAGGCAAGGTGTGAGCCTGAGTTCCTACCATCAAGTTTGTATTTGGATCATTTTACGCTCAACTGTATATTCAATGTGTAATACTTGTTTGCTAAAAACTCCTCAGGCATTTATACTGCCAGAAATCATGTATATCGGTATCAAGGGTGGTTGGCTCATAGTATAGGTCCTTCAGTTTTCTCCACATCCGGCTACTTTGTTCTTATCTAAACCGATACGCGATATAAGAGGTATGCAAGATTATATCATGCATAACATTTCAAATGAGCACATGGATGTTTTCTGGATCATAAATAGTATTTCAAATGAGCAAATGGATGTTTTCTATTAGCCAACGACCGCGCTATGTTGACCATGCGTGTAATTCCCAAATCCTATCAATTGTGCTCTGTAGGTTGAATATTTTCTCATTTAGTTCAAATCATATGAATCAGATAACAACAGCAAATAAAAGACCACCAAACTTTTCTCAACTTGGCTTTAAACAAGCAAAAACAAACATCTAAAGACCAATTTCCAGTTCATTCATAAACATTTATTACCTTACACTCACACCAATGAAAACAAAAGTCTTTATCTCAAATTTTTGGGATTGACTACACTAATCACCCCAATCTTCCCCATTTTCACCATTGCCTTATCAAACTTCCTCTTCCAAACCCTACCACGTTCTCCCCAACCTCTGGTTGCGTGTCAACCCGCTCCCTAACTCTCACCTGAGTTGCTCGATTCAACCCGAGACTTTGACCAGAGGTGACAAGGTCATGGTTGTTGAGAATGTCGTGGTAGAGCTTGTGTCAAACTTTCTAGGGGATTGAGGGTCCATTAGGACCACAATGTTAGCGTCGCTTTTGGATTTCGGGCATTGGTGATTGAGAGTTAATGCATAGCTTGGTTGAGTTGAAGCTGTAGTCTCTTTTTCGGAATGATGTGCAGACTGTGCAGTGGGAGCGGCCAATTCTTTGTGCTCCTGCATAGTCAAAAGGTTAATATACATTAGTGAAAGAATATGGCATCCAATAAGATGTATAAGTGGATGGATAGAACAAATATCATAACAGCGACAGCAACAACAATAAAATCACCCGATCTCTCCCACTCGCTCTTTTTTTTTTTCCTTGTTCTTTTTTTTAACTTTTGTTGGCAGGAATACAAAATAACAAAGAATATTACACGCAAAAAAGATCAGGGCAAAAAAGGGAAATATTGTATAGTTACAACCCTCAAAGTTTACAAACGTGATGCCTAAACATAGAGGAAACAAAAGTAAGAAAGCTAGAAAGGAAAATAAAGCTTAAACTTATTTTACCAAATGGAACAGAGACCATAATTTGAGAAGAATAAATTAGATTCCTTCCATGCATTGCATAAAGCTTGTCAGTTCCAGAACAAATAGAATGAAGCTCGTTCAAACATAAAACAACGTCAAAAGAATTACATCAATGAGCAACATAGCAATTGGCCGGCTCACAAGAATTGACTATAATGCAATATAAATGTACCCATCAATTACCCAAAATCAATTTCATTGTTTCTTATTGTGATTACTTTTCTTGTCATTGTTACTATCAGGATAGCATCTACTGAGAAGTTCCAGGAGAAGAACAGCAGCAGAGTCTTTAGCTTTCTTCACACTAGGCATCGACTCTCCGATGCATTCATCAGTCCAACCTTGGTCCGTAGTATTAACTCGAACAGCATATACAAATCTCTTTGCATGAGCAGGACCTCCTTCATTAACACACCGATATTGAGGCATTGGCCATTGTTTCCTCAAGCAAATATCATTGAGAGCTTGCCTCGTGAAAATAAGATTGCTTTTCTTATCCCCGTTACTAGTTTCATCTTTAGAAGATGCAATCTCCATCTCTTTCTCCTTTTCCATTTCCTTTTCTTTTAAGGCTAAGAGTGCATTTCTTGCAGCTAATTTCTGGGCCATTTTCTTCTGTGGGTTTTGAGCGACTCCGATTTGTACTCCATCGACGAAAACTTCAACAGTTGCCACATTTCCTGCACGTGTTGCTTTGTATTCTAAGCCCTCGGCTTGTTGCTGACATCTCTCTTGGAGTTCTCTTACCGGGTGCATGGGGAGAGTCTCTGGTGTCACCATTGGATGTAGCAAAGGTTGAAAGACCTAATCAAGAAAGAATTTTTCATCATGATTGAGATCAGTTTTATAATTGTTTGGGTTTAAATTGCATATAGACCCCTGTTGTTTGAACTAATGACCCCTGTCGTAAATTGTTCCAGACAGATGCCCTGAGTTAAATTCTTTTTGCTCTTTCATCCTCGGTGAAATTTTGGCAGATATTCTGTGGGTGAAATTAGTGAAAGTTTATGAGGGTAAAAGAGTAACCCACCTGGGCGGGGGGGGGGGGGGGGGGGGTTTTCTCTT
>JBAKGM010000002.1:1586581-1604180 GCA_037177215.1 Asparagus racemosus
CCCCCCCCCCCCCCCCCCCCCCCCCCCCCCCCCCCCCCCCCCCCCCCCCCCCCCCCCCCCCCCCCCCCCACCCCCAACAATAAAACTACACGGGTAGTAAGTTGAAAACAGTGATACTGCAGGGAGTCTATGAGCAATTAATAGCAGTTGATCTCTGTATTATGATCTAGATGGGAAATTACCTGCCAGACTACGGACGTGTCTCGTCCATTGTCAAGGAAAATGGCACCAGCAATGGATTCCACGATGTCACCAAGAACCTTAGGAGCCTTGCAGTCCCCAAGACCAAAAGAATTGAACCCTGGTTTCAGTAGCTCCTCTTGAACATCCTTCACGAATTCTCGGATCTGTCAATGAACACCGAAACATAGAATGAGATGTTATCCGGAAGAATAATAATGAGATCTCTGTTAAGCTAATACTTTTTTTATTCATATGTAAATGTAACGAGAGTGCAAATGTAGTCTGATACGTAAGGCATGGACTTATTACATCTGTTTATTTAGGTTATGTAACTTTCTACATTTAACCAATGTGTACAACATGTGATCTGTTGACATGGATACAAAAATCTTGAAAAATAATGATCACATATCATTTTAAAAATATATAAATATGACATCTTATATCTATATAAAATATGAAAACTAAACGACGCAGGCCTGAAATTGCTAATATTATGATATAGTTAAGATATAAATATAAAGTAAGGTGCCGATCTTCTATCACACTACAAGTTTCCATTCCTCAAAATAACAACTTGATCAGGTGTGATCGTTTGAACATTTTAAAACTCAGGGTACTAGGAACTTCTGAATTCTGCCAGCTAGAGAAATCTAGATTTAGAGAGAGGCTTAAGTTGGTTAACCTTGTTGCCCATTCTAGAAGGGATAAGAAAATGGAAATTTCAATAATCTGTTGAGGGAAAACATCAAGTTATTCATGCATGGTGGCTGGAGGAAGGACTATCAGCATGCTATATGTCCATACAAGTAGATAGATTATCCATTAGCCCTTAGAGAGGAAGATTAGTTAACCTATCGGATTGAGGAGTTAACGTTTCTTAACCCATTTAGATATGCTATGTTATCCTTGGGCTAATTTTGCCTTTGGTAAGTCAAGACAGAATTTATCATCCTTTAATTTATATACTGTCCTTGGTTTTTCCCATGTTAAGAAGGGCAAAGGAAAATTTCTGAAGGATCTAAACCATAATAACATATTGTCTAAAAGCTAGAGGGATGTTGTTTGGTTTTCCATTTTTACCCTAACCTGTTACTTCCTGTTTTACATTTTCTAACCTAATGATATGGTTTTGGGTTAAGGGTATTTAAGAAAATAGTGGTCCAAATTTCAGCTTCCACTGTTCAACACACTTCTCATTCTCACCCGTTTTCAGCCATTTGAGGACAAAAAAGAGGGGACGGATGGAACTATGGACGTGGCACTGAGTGAGAGTAGTGAAGGAGGTGTTCACCATTTTGAGGACAATAAAAAGAGGGAAGACGGTAGGATTGGGTGAGGGAGGGTCAGTGTGATCAAGGAAGATGGTGGGAGGGTGGGAGTGGTTGGCATTTGTTTGGAGAGAAAAAGAGAGCAGATAAAAGGAAAAGACGCTAAGGTGGTTGAATCCCAAATCTCTCAGCAAAGGACAAAACTCATCTTCAAAGATCACCAATGTCTGAAGCGGAACAACTTTAAAAGTAAACATCATTCAAGAAACTTACAGCCACTTAAGCTAATAACTATTGAAAATTATTGTCTGTGGGTACTTCCTTCCATACGGATGGTTGCTCTTCTCTGAAATTCTATGACCCCTCTCTTTATCATATTGATGGTTGCTCTTCTATGAAATTCTATGACCTCTCTCTCTTTATCATATGGAGGGTTGCTCTTCTACAAAATTGTATGACCTCTCTCTCTTTATTATTGGACATTTTGAGAATTCACAGTTGCAGTCTTATTTATAGCAGTGAAGATGCTTGAAAGTAGTATGTGAGTTTTGCTTGTATGGAACTAGAGTTAAGTTGATTGGTGATTACAAATTTTGCAACGTTACTTCAGATTTTCTGTAAGGTACTCATAAGTCTTGCGATTGCTTTCATGCATCCAAGGGGTAAAATGTTCATCTTCCTCAATATTGTGTAGTGTTAATACTATGATTACTAATGTGTCTTATTCTGACCAATTTCTATATACCAAACTGAGAGTTCTTATTGAGTCTTATTTCAGCGTTGCAATCAACCGACTTTCAACACTTATAATTATTGAGGAGAAATCATCGATTTGTTTGTATAGAGCATGAATTGTCCACTTTCCCCCGCGTCACGTGGGGATTATCTGCTAGTATCAAAGATGGCCAGACTTCATCAAAGCAATTATTTTCATCTTCAAGGCCGCAAAAATGAGACATCAAAGCAAAACTCATCATAAAAGAGAGAAATAATATCCTAACCTGTGCTTCAAGGGCACTTGAACCGTGTCGAAGGTGAACATGCAGTTTGTGCTTAACAGCAACCCTAGCAAAGTTTTCATTGTTAACGGCAGCAGCTCTCAGGTCAGTCAGTCGCCCGGGAGGCAAATCGGTGTATGTGAAAAATAAATGCCTTGTTATGAGATGATCCAAGACTGCATCACCAACAAATTCCAGTCGTTGATAACATGAAACCCCAGAAGAGGGCCTTGAAGCATGAGTTATTGCTTCTACCAGCAGGCCCCTGTCTTTGAACTTCACATTCAGGGCACCTTCCAGCGCCTCAAAGTCAATACTCCTCATTATGCTCTCAGGTACATCATGAGGCTTCATATCTTCTAGCTCTCCAGGATCAAAATCCACCTGAATCCCAATCCACCTCATAAGGTGGTTAGCAGCATTCTTCCCCCCTTCTACATAATATACCCCAATTAGAGCCTCCACGACATCAGCTAGGGTTTTGCTCGAGAGAACTCGGTAGCAGCTCGAGTCAGCCTCGAGTTCACCATCCTCCTTTAGATCATCATAATCATAATCATCATCGACTCCCTTACTTGTTTCTACATTTGGAGCAACAGCACGGCATTCCTCACCAAATAATGAGGGCCCCAGCTCCTCTTTTGTGTCCTCGTCAAAAACAGGAAGCACACCTGGAGCAGCCCATCTGGATGCTGCAAATCGATCAGCCTGGATGTAGGACTGGAGCCCTTTACTCAGTGCATGATGATATAGTACCATGTTACTCACCATCTGCTGCCTCATCCTTGTAAGCTGACCCTCATGCTTTTGAGGATATTTGAGAAAGAGAAACCTACTAACAACCCACTTGAGATATGCATCGCCAAGGAGCTCTGCTCTTTCATAACAGAATGTCTCTTGACATGAAGCAGCTGTTAAGGCCTCTAAAATCTGCAGGAGAAAATATAAAATTATTTTCGTCACAGAACCCCAGAGAGTTGGAAATATTAGGAAAAAAACTGCTAATCATCTAGAGACCTTGATAGAGGGAACAGGGTAATTGATCATATCTCTAAGCTGTACAGCAAGTAGCATACTCTCTACCCTTTTCATGATGGAGGGAAGCCTTTGAGCACCTCGAACAAGAGCTCCAGAGAGCGGATGCACGAGACACAGCTCAGGAGGTAAGAAGACATAATATGTTTTGTCCAGATTTTCTTCAGATTCCCCTTCTTGCCCTACAAACAATAGAAGTTTCACATTAGGCTTTCCAACATTTTGTAAAAGCTCAAGAAGCAAGAAGTTGAAAGTGGTAGAAAATACCTTCAGAATGTTCAAATCTAGGAGACAGGAGATTCTTGCAATATGAAACACCCCGACCTCGTATAAGTGGCTGTTTTTTATAAATCAAATTGACTCCATACCTACAAGAGTTTCGCAGGTAAGTTCCGGCAAAGCTGAGTTACCTTTTTTTTTTTGGGAAATGCACAAATAGGTCAATATACAGGAAATATAGATGCCTCTACACAGAAGCCATATCTTTCAGTATACAACCTAACATTATTATGATCAGCATTGCAAAAAACTATTGCAACTCAATTCTTTCAATGTCTTCTTTTTTTCCTTGGTACATTGTATGTGTGTTTTGGCATAAGATAAATATCATAGAAATATTTGACAAGTATATTCTGCAACAGTCTGAAACTAAAAAGGGAAAAACAAAAGATAGGTGGTAAACATTACTTTTGCCTGTAGTAATCAGCATACGAGCTGTACTCCAGGGATCCAAGGTAGCCCTCTTTTCTCGGGAACGAATTCTCAGCATTCATTTCATAGCGCACAGAATCTACATAGAATCTTTTTCCGGAGTGTGCAGCAGTCACAATCCTCCCAACAAGGTCTTTCACATCAATGCAGGAATCTGCCATGAATAATTTTCCTTCAACCCAATGGTTATCAGGACATTCTGCAGGTGTTCGAGTAGGAACCGCTCCTGAAGCCTTAACCACATCAAACTGTGCTATAGCTCCTCGAATACCATATGTAGGGTGAGGATTCTGTCCAAAAGCCATGCCATTACGTAATTTTCCAAAACCATACTCTCTTCGATCCCCACCAAGGGTTCGTTCACTAGTTCCCAAGAAAACATCAGGTCGTGCCCTCTGAAGAGGATTGGTCCATGCATCAGTTGTAGTTATATTTTCAACCAAATCCCAATCAATCTCTTTCACAGGATCAAGAAACTTCTCACGCATGATAGGGACAAAAAGATAGGCTTTTGCAGCATCCCATGGAGTGGTTGAGGGATCAACATCCACATCAAGCACAATACTCATAAGTCTAACGTGGAAGCTCTTCAGTGAAACCAGCTGCATAGATGCATACTACCATTAATTAGACCGGTTTAAACTTATAGAAAATCACTGTTAAACTACATTAGCATGAACTCAACCTGGCTTCCCGCAAGTATGATAGACCCCCTGAAGGTAAGGGATGCTCTCGTTGTCATCGTTCTAGCAACAAAGAGGTCCATCGACATTGATAGAACCTAGCAAAAGGTTGAAATCGTCAATGGAGTTTCAAGACAGAATATTTTAATAAAGCAGTTTATACCTCCGCATCCAGCTGATTGCCAAAAAGTACAGCAAAGTCTGAAACTTGTGTTAGAAAAGGGTCCTTTGAAGTCCCAACATTCACACATTCAACAGAGTACATATAAAGATGAAACTCTGTGGGATCATGAAAACAATTCCTTCCAGATAAAATCCAATCTCCCTGAAATAAGAAGAAATTTCGATAGAAATCAGTTATGGCGGCAATAATTCTTATAACAAGAGTAGCAAAGCCAAAGTGATAAATGACACTATGTTTTACCAGTGTTAACCCTACATAAGGCAGAAAGATCAGTAATATGTCTGTTTATATAAGATAGACTGCTATATCTCCAATGAAGACAGGACATGACATGGGATTGCTTAGCAAGTCCCTAAGTCATTAAACAAGTACAATACAGAAGTATCTGGAGGTTCGAACAATGCAGGAGAATGTAACACTAATCAATCTAAGCATGCACGTCTTATAGCAGTTTAACAGCAACCTAAGTAGCACTTTGGATGTCGTGCAAGGTAAACACTAATAAAAACCTCAGATAAATATTCGTCCATCCACTGTTTTTCCAAATACTCAAATGCCACAGTATTATTCAAGACTAATAGAAGCCAAAAAAAAAGAAAGAAAAGAAAAGAAAGTGAGTTCAACAATCCGTCACACGCACATTCCAGGACAAATTTTGGCAAAAGAAAGGGACGTGAATCAGCAAACCTAAGAACTGAACCAACAATATAAAGTTAACTGACACGAGCGTAGTGCCGTTCAAGCTACGAATTAAGACATTTACATATCGGTTTATTAAATATCAGTAAATATGAAGCTCATGTTCTATGGTACTTATAAGTTCCCTGTCTACTAGTTAAGAAAAAAGACCTCACCCGTAGGATATCTGCCACACCTTCAGGGTAGAACTCCCTATGCCTTGCTGTTCCAGGAAGAGGGTCTCCTTCTTCATTCTTCTCTACTTTCTCCCCTTCCTCCCCACTACCTTTGTCTGGCAAAAGCATATCAGTGAAGGCTCCCATCTCATGTAGCTTCTTACAAGCAGCCAAACAAACCGCCTGCTCAAGAAGGTTGATATATCCAAATGTAAGTAGAAAACGTTTTAAATTATGAGTTACAGCTCAAAGTCAGATTCTTTGTTAAATAAAAGGACAACTCATCTTACTTGTTGTGCAAGGCGCATCGAACCGCATACAGGACCCTCGATCTTTTCAAATGGGGCATTGCCAGGAAGCTGAAGCTTGCATGAAAACTCACTGGAACCCCCAGGATTCTCATGCCGTTCCATGATAAATTCAGGGCGTAGTATAGAATACCTAAAAAATGAATACACGAAGATTGATAGAATCCAAACATATTACTTCTATAGTTTGCTATTCTAGAGGAACGTTAGAAACTTAAAACAATTATGGTAAACGAATGCAAACCTGTCACTTGGTAGCTGAGAACAGTAAAAATGGATTAGACCAACTGCAGAATTTAAGCTAACAACAGCCCCAGTTGATTCCACCTGGTACATAGCTCCAGGTAATGTATCGAGTGAAACTAACTTTGGAGTGCCCTTAAGATGACTCAGATCCGTTCTCTCGATAGCCTCTTTTCTCAGTGTTTCTTCACTGCTACGAGCATTCCTCAAAAAGGTTTCATGTGACAAATTCTCCCTAACAAGATATTAGCCAAGGATCAGAAGAATATCCTAATGCCTTGATCGGGAGCAAGGGAAAGACATGGATCCTACATAGCCCATAGAACTATGATAGTACCTTTCAAGCATCAGTATGTAATCCGATCCAGGCTTTCTTGCACGGCCTCTGGATTGAATATATGCCAAAACAGTTTTTGCGAGGTCAAAGCGAATGACGACATTGCATTGCCGAATATCAAGCCCTTCTTCAGCAACACTTGTAGCTACTAATAAAGTAACCTGCAAATCAGATGCATAGCACTGTTACTCAAGGGTACCAATTGCAAAGATGGAAACTCATTTGGTGGTGTAAAACTAATTGGCCAATCAGCATCACAAAAAAAACCAGTATCTATTTGATTGTTTAATAAACATGTAGACTAGTGACCTATGTTACCCGGGCAATTCTATGCTGAAGCCGTACCCGTACCCGACACACACCCGACACGTACCCATAAGCAAACTTCATGGACACTCCTTGAATATATGCATACATTTATTCACACTTGTACTCAATTGTATGATGTATGTATTAATTTAAAAAAATTGCCACACTTCTTGGAAGTATATCCTATGTTTCACGTCATTTATTGAAACTCATTACACATGAGTCGGGTTCGTTTCAACCCGTACCCAAGTGTAAAACTCTGACTTTAACGGTTTGCTTGGGTCTCCAGTTCAAAAACAAGCCGTTTCCAATTTATATTAGTCAACATAATAAAAGAAACTTGAAAATGTGATAGCAGTTTTAATTCTAATAGCACATGAATTGACAAACAATAATGATCTTATGTAAATTATTAATTTCATACATATATGTAGCCGTGTCTGTTTCGTACTAGTACCTGCACCAGTACCGGTACCCGTTTCTACGCAACTTAGCTAGCGACCCATCAGTTTAATCGTAATTTATTCCCCTGATATTTTTCCTTAAACACTAAACTCCAAATTACATCTAAACATTTTTCTAATCTTTAATCCCCAACTGGAAAGTAATGTTAAAAGGTAGAATTAGAAAAAAATGTACTCTTCTTTAGTTAAACCGTTGGATTCTTATAGTTATATTTTTTTTCAATAAGAGAACTTGGGAAAAATAATCTAACATTAGTTTTACATTGCATAATTAACAATGTAGATATTCGTCGACAAAAATTTCCAAGTAAATTTCAGAGGTATATACACAACTTTACTCACCCAGAAATATTAAAAGGCATGCCTTTCTACAGCTAGGTTTTGTCCAAAAAGGTGTGATGTACCGCACAAAGCTATTAGGTAAGGAAAAAAACTGAGATAAACAAACATACCCTCCCATCACGAAATTTGGCAATAGTGTCTTGCATTTGGCCACTGCGCATTTCCTGGTTATTGTTGTGCCCAATCAAGCTCGCACACTTGATGAAACCTAGAGATGGAAGCTCTGTAAACACCTGCATGAGTGCCAAAGTCATATGACAAATGGAATATTGAGAACAATGTATGATTAAAAATGACAAAAACAAAAGTAAGAACCTTTGGGAGAACTAAAGCAGCAACGACTCGCTCCACGAAGATAATTGCACGGAAGTCCTCCGTGTGTTGATACTTGAGAAGTATTTTAATTAGTGCTTGTACTTTAGGGGTAACTTTTCCATCTGCAACTGCAGCTCCTATAATCTCATCCACATGTTCACCACCGGACACAACTATAGATTGTACAAGACAGGGAAAAAAGTCAAAAACATACGGCATGAATGTGTGCTTGCATTTTAGAGTCTTACGAGAATTTAAGGTGTATCCACACAAAAGAAAAAAAGTAGATCATAATTCTGCAACTGAAAACGTAGTCTTCCATAACCAGTAATGCTATGGTGTCAAGGAATCATTGTTCAAGTGGCAAATCTAGATGACAGAACAGGGGGGACAGTGGAATACAACTCTGAAAACTCCACTTTAAAATAGAGCAGAAATGAGAAAAGAAGAGGAAGAGACTTATGGAATTCTTTGACTGTAAACCATCTGCAGTATTTGCCACCTGGATGATTAATGGTGTTGGTGTTGGTGTTGTACAAGGAACTCACTTTCCACGAAGAAAGTGCAACAGAACTTTCAAGCCTAACTACAACTATTACCATCTTTGAGTGGCATCGCATCCATGAATTTAAAATAAAGTGGAAACTCCATTACCATCTTAAACCAGCATGATGACTCAATTAAATATGGTGACCAGTTACATATGGATGTGTGCAGTGAAGACATATCAAAATACATGTGAAGATCCAAAGATCTATAAAATGAGCAAACACTGAATAAAAAGACAACAATTATGTATCCATGAAATGACTAGAACACTTTGCATTAGCTAAGATATAGTGCCATTGCGTCAATTTCAGATCATTCAAACAAGTTGCAGAAAGACATGAGAACACATGATCAACATTTATAACACTGAGCAAGTGAACTTTATCCTGAGAAAAAAATAAAGAAACTTAAATTAAAGACTAATATTCAATTTGAAGTAAACATTTGGCAACTATTGAATAAGATTGGAAGCAGCACTCACCATGATTATCAGCTAATTCCCCTTCCTCCATTTCATCTGTGCAGTGGGTATCACTAGTATCAGCATCTATACCTTTCGCATTCTTACCAGCTACAGCTCCCTCAGATAACTGGCATTGTAATAATGCAACCACCTTTTTCAAATATGTCTCTTGAAACCTGACATCGAGCTGGTAATTTGACCTTTCATCATTTTGCAAAGCTGTCAAAAATGAATGTGCAACCTGAAGACAAAATGTGTTTATATCCACCATGACAATTTATAACAGTAAGAGTAGAAAATACAAGTTTAAAGTTGATAGTAACAAAACCATAATTACCATGTAAGCACACCATTGCCCAAGTTCACCTAAAGCATAGTTAATAGCCCGCAACTTTTGGACCAGATTAACAGCACCATCACTTTCAGTTCTCTCAGAAACACCATATACGAGGCGTAATTCTTCCTTAGATCCTGCATCTCTGGCTCCCATAAATTGCCATTTGCTTTTTCTGGAACTAGAAAGTGCAGCTTCATCTACTTCCACTTCAATTTGCTTTATTTGCTCATGAAGAGACCATAATGAAGCCGCCTTATCATATTGCACTATAACTTCTGAAGGCATCGGAACATGTTTCTCCAGCTCCTTCCGATCTTTCACTGTACAAACAACCGAATCCAATTTGCTTTCAAGATTCCAAATCTTGATAGCACAATCCTCTTGGCTTGAAACTCCTACACCATAAAGAAACTTTAAGGATTCCTGGCGGTAAAAAAAAACTCTTTGTTGAACAGTGAAAACTATAATAAAAAAATTGAACACAGTAAGATATGTTACATATAGAGAGGTATCCTAACAACGTGATCTTACAGAAATAGACCATACCTTTCAAGTTGACAGGAGAAGCTGTCATACCAAAAACAGCTGGTCTTTTTTCCTTCGGAGTTGTATGATAAAATTCTGACATCACTAGAGAATAAGGATGCTTTTTTACAGCATGATGACACTCATCTAAAATCAAAAGATGGATACTTTCCATTTTAATTATGCTGTGTCTGAGAATGTTCAACAATATTTGAGCCGTCATCACTAGTACCTGCAATGGAAATCAGTTGCCTTTTATTTAAAATGCAAGGGTTTATGGTAGAACTCATCTCACATTTTTTTAGCTTCACTAAATGATCATGCATCGGCACATGTGATATTATATCTTACACTAAAGAGTAAAGACCGTTAAATGTTACATCATCAACATTATATATTTGATGTAGGTATTTATAAATTCAGCTATAACAACATTAGTACGTTCTGGAGTAGCCCTCTCCTGAGAAGGTACAAGTTTTAATGTTATCAGAAAAATGCTGAGCAAGTGTTCCATGAAAATGACAAAACCCACATTGATTAAAAAGTCAAATTTAACTCCAGCATACATCCCCAAAAATCTTTTAAAAGCAGCGAAAATAAGTAGTCCCAGATGACAGGTAGGTCCACTTACAAGACGGGCAATACCAGTTAATGCGGAGAAAAAAGACTAGGCCCTCCCCTCTGGAATCTTTTACTGTATACGGGACCCAGCAGATTCTCAAACTACCATAGTCATTGACATGAACGAGAGGAGACACCAAAAAAAAGTATGCTGACTATGATCATAAGGATCCAGCTACAGGAAAATCTGAATCCGCCACTGAGTAGAACACAATCAGAGTCTCAGAGATACAGAATAAGTTGCAAGCTGTTTTGCTCTAGAAAATTAATCAATAACTTCCAATTGGAGAGATGCAACCTAACACAAACCTCCACAACCCCATCCATGGTTCAACATATACCAAAGAACATACCTAAGGATTTCTTTAAAACTAAGATATCCATCATCTCATAAGAATATTAAATTGCTGCATCTTCCCTTAAACCCATAGATTATGTGCTGTGGGCTTTTTTGTGTTAAGATTTTAAATTACTCTACCTGTTTCTTGATGTGGTAGGTGTCTAACATCGATATACAGGTCAGTTTCAGGATGTTAAACACGGATCCTTCTTAAGGACGGGTTCCTAGATCTGCTAAACCCCATCTGAGAAACATATGATGACTTTCTGGTAAATTTATTTTAATACTACGGCTATACCCAGTCTTCAAACCAGGTAACACTTGGAAAAACAAATACATGATTAGTCACCCTGAGAAACAAATTTCATTATAAAATCAAGGTAGCAACTAAAGGAAAAAAAATATACAATCAAAGACCCTATTCCTCAAGTTCTCTTCTTCCAAAATCAAAATGAAACATGAAAGGGAAAGCACAAACAGATTATGACTATATCCCATGTTGAAAGGCTGTTGGATGATGGCCGCTCTTCATATGCAGGAATTTAGAAATTAAAAACACTTTAGTACACTGGGGCAGCAGGGCCTCACGTTTCTTTCAAAAGTGAAAACAGTTTGGTCATTGATACCTTGCTTCAGTGACACCTCTCAGAACTGCCATATCGGTCACTGTAAATATAAAAGAATATCTATACAATTCTTGACTCAGGTGGCAGGCTGACGACTTAGTGCTGCAAACTACTAGTGCTTGCATACAGTAGCAAGCCAAGCTGACAAAGTGAGTCTGAGCTGAGAAATAGATAGAAACACTCTGATTTAACTTCAATCATCATCAATCAGAAGCATCTAAATATAATGTCATTCTTTTCACAAGTAAATAGAGCATCTTCGTTACACTTTTGGTAACTGGAACCTCAAGCCGGCAACACCTTGAGAACTTGTGTCAGCCATTTTAAATATAAAAGAAATATCTTATACAATCACGAGTTATTTTTAGACCACTAATTAGTGGCGGATCTCGAAAAATTTTGTTAGGGGGGAGGAGTGAAGGTTAGGTTCTCGAGGATTTGGTCTTGGGTTTGGAATTGCAGAAATAGGATTCAAAGATGGAATAAAAAATTTTGGATGGGTTTTCAGTGTTTGGACTTTTAATGTTTGGGCCCATTTGATCTTATTGTTTGAATTTTTGAATGGGCTACTACTTTCAAATAAGTTAAATGTAAATGGCGCATTAGTTTCTTTTGGTGAATTGGTGCGCAAAATTTTTAAATTTAGGGGCGAATATTGTAATTTCAGAACGGGTTAAAATGATAGTTCTCAGATGTTTACGGCTGCAACAGCCCCCCAACGCACTGTACAGATCCGCCCTTGCCACTAATCCATTTGTTCGCAGAGAAGCAGTGAGTGAAGGCATCCATGAGCCAATGCCCACTATCAGAAACAGAGAGAAATGTTATAATTTGAGTATTTCCAATCGTCACCAATCAGAAGAATCGAGAATATAGCGTCTTGGATGCACTTCGCAAGAAGCCCAAGGCCAACTATACAACACTATACTACACACTGTTGAGCACCTTTTGTGTAGTACAGCAATAGAGAAACGAATATAAATAACAAAGGGATACATTAATGAAACCATCAATAATTAGCTAAAAAAATGTTTCTCTGAATCTACCCAAAAAAAACTATTCACGGTTATGTCTTTTGTCTCCAATTGCCATGGCCATCTAGGAAACACTTTTTAGCCTCCAAAAGAGCTCTAATGGACAGGTGAACATAATGTCTTATCGATGGCTTCTCATGTGGTAACAGACGTTATCATGAAGCCATTCCATGTCGGACACCATCTCTTCTTTAAAGCTTCTTTAACAAGTGCCAGTAATTTCTAAAATGTGTGCTCAATGTTATAACATGTTTTTAACTTCAAAATCTCTTGGTCACTTCTAGCCAACATTAATGTTACTTCTTTAAAAAAATACTTGAAACTCAATAAATACACTAACATGTGCCGTTACTCTCGCTTATATAGTAAAAACGGTAAAGAACTACAATAAATATATGAAGTTAGAACCATTATGATGTTCTATAAGATGCTGGTAAGTCAACACCTAAAGCAACATAAAAAAGTCATAAAACAATTTCACATTAATATTGTGTTTTACCCGATTAAAAATGTCTCGAACACTTGCATACGGTGCATGAGTCTACCTATGTATTTTTGTTGCCTCTTAATTAGTGTATTCTTTTGTTATTGTTATGACCTTATGACCTTATGCTCTCATTATCGTTGTTGCTATTGTTGTTTTCATTATCATTGTTGCTATTGTTGTTTTTATTATCGTTGTTGTTGTTGTCATATTAGTTCTTACTATCATCATTATCATCGTTGTGTTATTGACATTCTTTTTTCCCCTCAATACTAGTATCCTTCAGGGTACCATTTTAACTTTCAACTTACTATTGAAGATACCTAGGATCTACATGCGAATCCAAGGCATAGCATTGTTTGTTGAATGTTTCAATTGTCATCATCTGAAACTCACAATTGGAGCTACCTACACTACTTTAAAACATAAATGCAATGAAAATTACAACTCATGTTATTACTTTGTCAAACTTCTATCTCTTTCTCATTTATCTTCCCCTCGCAATGTTCATAGCTCATACTTCACTTTTTCCAGGTCTACCTTCATTTGTACTTGGGGGAACTATCACCTTCACCATACCTTGACTTTTTAAATTATGTGAAGTTAGAACATAAAGGACTAAAAAGGACAACCAACACATGAGCTTCAGCGATTTGGCAGTAAGTGTGAAATGTAAAGGGTGAAAAAGTAAAGGGTTATTCACATATTACCTTTCTTTCAACACCTACAATCTTCCATCTCTTTCTCATTTATCTTCCCATCACTGATTTTTTAGACTCACCACTGCTATTAATTATTTCATATCACTGATCTACTTTACAATATGATAGCCAAGGTAGTAATAGAAGTTAGACACTGCAAAAAGAAAATATATGCAGTGCAGTGCACGACAGAACAAAACAAAAATGAATCTCCGCATCAATAATGGCAAAACCTGCGGGCTTCTCAAGGTGACAATTGCAGAAAAGTAAAAAATAATGAATATGATCAGACCTAAAAGTGTCCATATTATCAAGCAACAACACCTTTGCTGTGAAAACCAATGATGCATAGAACTGATCCATGTTTCTCCTATCAAGGGTCACATTCCGTTTTTACCATGAACGATGATCCATCGTAAGGTGATTACAACCCTTAATAAGAAACCTCCTACTGTCATCTTATAGTGCCTCAGGTTGAAGAATAATGAATATTCAAAAATAAAAACAACAAAATAACGATAGACCCATCCATAATCCAACAATTCCTAAGAAAGAAGCTTTACCTGTTTGGACTCAAATTCCCGCTGCCACCTCCGAGAATCCCAAAAATCTTGACCCATCTCTCCGCAATAGTGCCCAACTCTATAACCAGTTTTCTCACGGATCACCTCCGCTTGCTGCAACACACATAACCTAAAATTAACAACATTTGCACACAAAACTGCAAAATAAAGTAAATCCTTGCAAGTTTAGCCCTTTACCTGATACACAAGTGGAACTTTGGGCACCAGAAAAATGGCCAGCATCTTTCTATCCTTCTTGAGCATGTCATTGTACAAGCTCTTAATAAGAAGCACCGCTATCAGAGTTTTCCCCGCCCCAGTCTCTAAAAAAGCTATAGTGTTCTTCTGCTTCGCTTGTTCAAGAACATCAAGCTGGTACTTCCTCGCCTGCTCCTCCGCCGGCTTCTCCTTCTTCTCCTCTTTCCCAGGGCTCCTCTTCTCATCTTCCAAACCTCCCAACCTCGCCCTTTTTGAGTCTCTAGGGGAATCCGCCTCCCAAGAACCCGTCTTGAACACGAGCTTCCCCGAGGAATCCCTTGCCCAATAACCCCTATTCTCTCTATCCCTATCCCTATTCTTATCCCTCCAATCTCTATCTCTATCTCTATCTCTATCTCCATCTCTACTATCTCTTCTATCCCAATCCCTATCCCTCTTCCTACTGTAATCCCCTTCTCTTCTCCTCCGATCACTGTCCTCCCAATCCCGGCCCTGCCGCCTCCTACACGGTTCCCTATACCTCTCACACCGGCCGGGATAGCTGTTCCTATTCCCTACCCAATCGGCAGCCCCTCCATTTCTAGGTTTCTTACTATATCGCCCATCCACATTCGCAAAACTCCTCTCCCTGTCACCAAAGCTTCCATCTTTCGGCGTCTCCGGCTTCTTAAACCCATTCTCCGGCGGCTCCTCCTTCTTACTAACCTCCTCCACTGCCACCAGAGCATCAGCAGGTTTACTCTGATCACCGCTGATGCTCTCGAGAATCATATCAATATCCCCAAAACACCCATCATCAAACGAGAAAACGCCCGGATCGAACTGGCTGAAGTCAATGCCAGCGAGCCCATCGTCCTCAACGGCGTCGAACCAGTACGACGTCGGATCGCCGGCGGCGGCGGCGGCGGCGGCCGCCGACCCCATGCTCAAGCTAGAGCGAGAAAGAGAAAGAGAGTGTGGCGGTGATCTACCGAACGAATCGAGCACAAGATGAAATCTTTAGGGTTAGGGTTAGGGTTAGGGCTTCAGCTTGTGAGATTCGGCGGTGTAACAACGCGACTCTCTCTGTCTCTTTCTCTCTCTATAGACTCTCTATCTACCTATAATATAAACTTTAAAACTTTTTTCCTAGTTTGATTCCTGATGGAATTCTTCGCTTTTTGACCCTTGAGAGCTCGTACAGGCCATGCCTTTATTGCTCGCTGCTAGGGTTTGGGATTCAAGAGATTAGACGACAGGAGATATTTTTTTGTGATTGGAATCGATCGAGAGAGAAAAAGGAGGGCGAGGGGGGCGGTTCCTTCGCACGTGATCCGCACGGTCTCTTCAGCCCCTTCCCACGTGACTCGTTCAGTTTTCCGAACCGCCGCTTATTTTTCGCTTTCGCACCCGGTTCTACCGGGGGCCGAGTGGGGCCCGCTTCAGATAGGTTCCTCGCGGGGTTTATTAAAGAGCATGTGCGCGTTAGATTTAGTAGTGCTTCTGACAAGTTATAACTGCCGTTGGATTCTGCGCAACTTTGCGTGTTTGCCCCTGTGCTTTTTGTAATGGCAGTTGGTGATAAGGATGGTTGGAAAAAAGTAATGAATTTGAATAGCGAATCTAATAATTTCAAGAATATTTGTACTCGTATTTATGTCGGAAAAATAAATGTGGGCGATTCGCCGATTTCTACCCACTACTTGTCCGCTTTATAATGTCTTTACAATTATTCTTCCTGGTTTGTTCCTATCAATCGGAATTTTTTAATCTGAAAAATTCAAATTTATTCTGCAGCTATGATTTTTTACTCCATTTCAGTTAGGAACTTTAGAGCATGTTTCGTAACGTGGTCAAAGT
This sequence comes from Asparagus racemosus, assembly GCA_037177215.1. Lineage (NCBI taxonomy): Eukaryota > Viridiplantae > Streptophyta > Magnoliopsida > Asparagales > Asparagaceae > Asparagus > Asparagus racemosus. Next base: position 1,603,120 of record JBAKGM010000002.1, read on the forward strand.
GAATATACTCTTATTTTCGGTTTATTCGCTTTTGTATGTTTTGCGGCTACTTTCTGAGTAGATTATTTTGGATTATAATCTATCAAAAATAATCTAATATTTATTTTGAATAGTTTCTGATTCACATGTTTGATCAAGTAAATGACAAAAATGTTTATTACCTTTTTACGTATTTTTATTTTCCTTTCTCTTTTATCTTCTTCCACTTTTACGATTTTTTTATCATTTCAACAACAAAAGAACTCATATATTATAAATCACCATCTTTATCAGATAGCTAAAATTTTAATCTGCTATCTGAATTCCATCAAATAGTAATAATAATTAATCACTATACGAAGCTTGGAAAACTAAACTGGCTATTTTTATCGCAGGGTGCAACCAACATGTTACTGCATATAATAGACCATGCAAGTTTTGACGATATGACTATAGAGAGATATATAGCAAAATAAGTTATGTCGGTTCTAAACAAAATCATTGTATCAGCTTCTTTTTTTATTATATCATTTATTCTTTTCTATAGTTATAGCACTCCGGTGCACGCTATGCTTGCGTGACAAAAAATATGAAGCGTTTTTGCTAAGTTTTGTAGGGTGAGACAGTGGTGGAGCCAACACCTAATAGGTAGTGGGGGCAAAATATTATAAATACCATAAAAAATAAGTATAAATCTCATAAAAAACAGAAGACATTTTACAATTGTCCTAAGCTAGTTTTTATATTTTTGAATATTTGCTCGTAAAAAATTAGGATGAAAATTAGGTTTCATTAGTGAGTATTTGGATTTAACTAAATGGACATTATGAAAGTCTAATTGCAACTAATAAAAATTCAAATATATTTGACAACGTGGGCCTCTTTTTAATATATGTCATTATCATACTCCCTTTAAAAGTACGAGTTCGGGAAAATCTTTCGGTAGACAAAAATACCCTTAGATTCAAATACACTAATCCATTAAGCACATATATACATAGTATTAAGATAAGGATACAGAGTTATAGAAATAGAATTCAATTTAGTACCATTTTTATGAGGAAACTAAACATTTAAAAATA
>JBAKGM010000002.1:1604937-1617678 GCA_037177215.1 Asparagus racemosus
ATAAAATAAAAACTAATTTATAATAAATTAATGCATCTTTTGCAATATCTTTAGTAACTAATTCAAATCACAAATAATATCAAATCCCCATAATCGCATTTAGGCTTTTCTTTTCAAAATGGAAAAAATAAATTTAGGTTTTGTAGTTTCACGCTGAACACAGTTTTCCTCGAACTCTAAAGTTTTTCTGATCTCTAAAAAATACATCAGGTATTAATCTAGCCCAGTCAAATATTTATTTTATTTTAATTTGTGTATTATTATTTTTTATTTTAATTTTTGTAAATTATTTTTTCAGGTCGTCAGTTTAAATTCCTATATAATTTTATCTATGACCCGAGGTACTTTTTCTTAGAAAATTATTATTTAGGTATTTATTATGCAACCCTTGATTATTTATTTCTAATTTTATATATTTAATTATTATTTTTTAGACCTAATAGTTGATGTTTTAATTTTTCTTAGAAAACATTACTGCATGCAAAAAATAATCTCAAATTTTTTATCTTCATCCCATAGTTCTTTTATTGCTTGGAGAAAAATAATTTCGGTATTTAATCTACCTCTGCCCAATATAATGTTTCTTTTAATTTGTGCAGCATTTTCGTTTGTTTTACTTGTTATAAAAAAATATTAATTTTTAGGATGTTGAGTTTTAATTCCAAGAAATAACTCTCCCATATTTTATCTATAATCTAAGGCACTCTTACTTGGAGAAAGATTATTTAAGTATTTATTCTAAAACCCTTGAATAATTATTTTTAATTTAATATGTTTAATATTTTATATATGTAATTGTTACCTTTTTAATTTATCTCTAGTAAACATTACTGCCGAAAAACAAATCGACAATTTTTTACCTTCAAACCACGACCCTTTTGTTGCCTGGAGAAAATAATTCAGGTATTTAATATACCTTTATCAGGATTATTTATTTATATTTTACTATGTTTAATATTTTTAATATCTAATAGCTATTTTCAATCATAATTCGATGCATATTTTGATTCAATTTTCTAAACTTGCTTTATTGAATATGGTAGAAACAATAAAAGATATTCATTTTTAATAAAAATAGCAACTATAAAATATATTTTTTGATATTAATTTTGAATTTTGGATTTTAAATTTTATAAATTTGTGAAAGTTTATTAAATTCAAAGTTATTCATGTAAATCAAGAGTTCATGAATTCAATTATATAAGAATTTTTGGTGCTTTTAAATATGATGACTAAAATTAAATTTGCTTTAAAGATAATTTAATTTCCTAATTTCTAATTTTAATTTGGATTTTTTACCTAATTTACAAATTACAATTTAATATTTTTCACTTTTATATAATTAGAAATTTTATTTTCCTTATTTCTAAATTTAATTTAGATTTTATTCTATTTTTAATATTTTAAAAATATATATTTAGTTATTTAAAATATTTTTATAATTAAAATAATCTTTAATTTTTAATTTTTAATTAAAATAATTTAGTTTTTAAATTTGAAATTTTAATTAGAGTTTTTTTCCTTTTTATATAACTATGAAAATTTAATTCGTATTTTTAATATATTTTTGAAATTAAAATTTTTACCCAAATAATTTAGTTACCGCATTTATGTCAACAACTTTTGATTTCATGATTTTAGTTACCAAATTTATGTCAACAACTTTTGAATTAAAAAGTACCAAAATTTTAGAAGATTTTAAATTACCAAATCTTACTTTAATTTAACTACCTAATTTAGAACATGTTCACGAATTTTCTAATTATTTTAATTAGATCATGTTCAAACTTTATCATATTATTTTAAATTATTTTAATTAGACATATTACTAAATTCAATTTACCAATTTAAACTATCAAATCTTACTTTAATTTAACTACCTAATTTAGATTATGTTCACAATTGTGTATATTTAATTCGCATTTTTAAATAATTCTAAAATTATAATTTTTACCCAAATAATTTAGTTATCGAATTTACAAATTTTAATTTGATTTTTTTTCATTTTTATATAGTTAGAAATTTTTATTTTCCTTGTTGATGCTTGAATCACACAGTCACTAACCTCTATTAGATTAGAGTTTAGGAGAGTGGGGTCCGCTTACTCTCCTAATGCTTGGTGGTTGGGTGCGTCGCAAGGCTCTCTTGTTTCGAGAGAGCACCTGTGGAAAAGGGTAGAGTTGGGATCTCCGATGGTCCCTCTGACGATCAAGTCAGTATGGGTATTTTTAAGGAATTGAATTACAAGCAGAACCGAAGCTTTTTAATTTTGGGTTTCTTACCTTGGTTACTGTTTGGTTCTCTATTTGTATAGGAGTCAGAGGGTTCTTTAGTCATTCTAGCTGGTGCTGAGCTGAGGTGCAGGTCAGCCCTATTCCTACGTATGCTGACCCAATGATGGGACAGAAACAAATGGTGGAGGTTGCGCCGGACGGCCTTAACAAGTGTCGATTGAGAGTTGGCGTAGGAGTTAGCACTGTTCCCTCGCATTAATGGGGATGGGATTAGTTATGCACGGAGCCAGAGAGGTTCGAGGTGCCTTAATTATCATGTGAGATGGGGGGATCAAGGCACTGGTGATCCAATTAATACAATACCGACATGCTGTCGGGTCTAAACTTCATTCAACCATCGCCTGGGGACGAGGGCTTGAGCCGGCGAGAGGAGAGTGTTGTGCCATCGAAGAGGCCGGCTAACACCGCCCTTCACGTCGTCCACAAGGGTAGTCGACTATGGGGATGACTGGTCTCGTCTCCCGAGTCGTCCTGCGAGGGTTGGTCGACTGAAAAGTCGAGGAGGACAGCAAGTACCGCCATTTGCATCGTCCACAAGGGTAGTCGACTAGGGGGACGACTGGTCTCATCTCCTGAGTCCCCCTACGAGGGTTGGTCAACTGAAAAGTCAAGGAGGATGGCAAGTACCGCCATTCGCATCATCCACAAGGGTAGTCGACTAGGGGGACGACTGGTCTCATCTCCCGAGTAGCCCTGCGAGGGTTGGTCGACTGAAAAGTCGAGGAGGACGGCAAGTACCACCATTCGCGTTATCCACAAGGGTAGTCGACTAGGGGGACAACTGGTCTCATCTCCCAAGCTGTCTAGGGGATTCGAATCAGAGTGGCCTGAGCTCGCTTTCTTACCTTAAACGTTGGTATTCCCCTCAAAATCTAAGGTCTAATTAATGAAAAAACGTTTAGGACCATAATAGTTGGCCCCTTTCACATGGAGTCAGCTTTGAGATGGATCCGAGCGAAAAAAGAGTCTTGGTTCTTGGCTGAGAAGAATGTGTCCAGAAAGGAGGTCACGAAGGTTCCTACTATGGGACGTGGCTGACGTCAGCAAGCACCTTTATGCTGTTGATGCTTTGTTCTTTGCGCCCAAGGTTCCGCTTCCCGAGAGAAGTGATCTCTACCGCTGAATTTGAAATGGAGGGAGGATGAGGAGGAAGTTCATTCCTCGTGGTCCACTACATAAGGGCAAGAATCAAAGAGGAATAAGGTTTACTTGACATTTTGTAGAATCAGATCTTTGAGATTCTCCAACACCTTCCGAAGCAGATTCTCATGGATTCTGAACGCTTGAGTCAGTTGGACGCCCATCGTTCGAAAGTGACTACGGTGCAAATGTGGGCGTTGCACTCTAAGTTTGATATCCCGAGGGAGTTTAAGCTGACAGCACCGGCGAGATCGGTGGCGATATACCATCACAGCGAGGGGAAGGCCCCCTTACACATCAAGCACTTGGAGTGTGGTCTGCGGTTGCCACTGCACCCATTCCTTCGGAAAGTGTTTGAGGCCTTGGGGGTGTCCTTGATGCAGATGAAGCCCAGTGCTGGTGGGCTTCATCGTCATTTGCTCATGGCTGGGGATCAACCTAGCAATAAATGTGCTGAGTCACCTGGTAAGTGTGACAGTTCAGAAAGCCACCCACTACTATCTTCAGACATCTAGGGAGTTCAAAGTGGTTCTCGACGCTCCTACCTCGAACAGGGATGGAAGGAGAAGTTCGTCTGGGTAGAGGGGGACGACTCCAACCTCGACTGTACTAGTTGGCCCGAGATTAGGTAAGGGGCTCTAGTCCCAAAGCCTCTGTCAGCCGTCGAGAGGAAGGAATTAGAGCAGATCATGTCCTACACTGGGTCGCACACGATGGGGGCTCTTCTCGACAAGTCAATCCTACGGCTGCATGGGATCCCATTAGTCCCCCTACCGAGCGGAATGAGAGGAGGGCCCACAACCTAACCTTTGGGGGGCTTGTGGGCTTGGCGGTCATGACTGAGCCGGCTCCCTTCGAAGGGTCTTCCGAAGAGTCTCAGGGGGAGTTGGCACCCAGGCCAGCTAAGGCGCCCCGAACAGGAATAGATCCTGAAGGAGCCATGTCTCCCTCAAGATAGGATGAGACAACTAGGGGTGCTATCTCCGATGTCCCTCAGGGCTTCCATAGGAAGTGGCAGAAGAAGACCCCCCGCAGCCTGAGGGGAGCCAAATGACTAGGGGAGACCCGGACGCCCCGATGGAGATGGAGTCGTCTGACTCAAAGGGTGTGTCTGCCTCTCAGCCGTCCGAGGCCACACATGGGGCTGCTAAAGAAGTGACTCTGCGTCAGGTAGATACCAAGATTGGGGCAACTGCCCCAGATTCTCGAGCAGAGGAGGCCTAGAGTCCAAGCAAAGAGCTGACTGGGGGCAAGAGTAAGGGCTTCGCATCAGCGGGGTGGCCCTCCCCTATTATTTGGCTGAGTTTGAAGTGGGGACTTGGACCAAGGTGAAGGACTTGCTGATAGGAAAACTTCCCCTAGCAGGAGCTTCGAGGAGGAGCCTAATAGCGGGCATCAGTTCAACCCCGCTAGCCACATGGACGCTCGCTCCTCTGTGCTCAAGTCTCGCTATATGCAAGCAAAGGCTGTGGAGCAGTTTAGCCTTCCTAATGATGAGGAACTTTTGAAGGATATTCCCGATGTGGGCCTCCACGTGATCCTTCAGAGTTATCTGACGTGCGGGTGCCTCGTGGAGTAGGAGATATATCGTCGCCTGGCTTAGGGTCATCACACTTACGAGAGACTCTGAAAGGCAGGTGGAGGGCACGGCGTCGTCGAAGATGCAGAATTTGACCGCATCGTTGCCGACCTCTCGGCAAAGCAAGCTGAACTCAATGACTGGCGCAGGGAGATGGAAGTGAAAGAGCGGCTGATTGCAGAACTCAAAACTTCCTATTCGAGGAAGTTGGCCGAGATCCAGTAGCTCAGGCGAAAGCTTTAGCTTGGTGACCAGGGGGTTAGTCTGCTAGCTCGATCAGTGAGGCGCTGAAAGAACAGGACATGGCGGTGATGCAAATCGCTATCGAGAAGCAAGTTGCGCAACATGCTAAGACCCAACTTGAGGAAGAGCTGGTCAGCAAGTGGAAGCTTCAAAAGAGGTGTGCTCAATTGGAAAAGGCCTTGAGCTTAGCGTAGAATAAACTGTCATACTTAGAATCTTCTGTCTACCAGTCAGTCGTAATGGAACAGAGTCAGCCTGCGATTGTCGAGGAGTATCGCCAGAGCGCGATGGGGAAAATTGAAGTTGCACTAGCCTGCAAGGCTGGCTGTGATTATATGGTGGCGCAATCGTCTGCTGAGCACCAAGAATACAGAGGTCGACCTCAATATCCTCCCAGCATTGCCGACTACATAAACCTCCTCGCCAACATGGAGAAGGCGGCAGGCAGCTATAATGTGGAAGGAGGTGATGGCGAGGACGAGCAGGAGGCTGCTCCTGGTCAGTCGACTGATGAGTCGGCTGGGGGAGTCGAGAAAGATGCTGGCGCGGGCTCGGTCTATAGGGAGATGGTCGGCATCACACACGGAGCTCTATCAATTCCTCCACCTTCGTCGAACGTCTCTTTGCCTCTGACTCGTGGAGCCGGCATGAACTTTTTGCAGTTTAGATTTAAGGGCTGGGAAAATGTAACTTGTTTGTACTCTTTGTTCGTGGGGAAAGTCGTGTCGATTGTCGTTGCAAATGAATCCATTACAAATTTATTTTTTACAATGAAATTCAAATAAAAATAACCTTTTTATAAAGCTTACAATGAAAATCGAAAAAGATCACAACTTTACACCGTTTTTGAACAAACGCGGGATCTGTTTATTGGATCCTCACTTGTGTGGGTGTCTTTGCCTATGCTGGGGACTCTATTTCGTCCGTGGACCGCCGCATGATCCGATGCAAGTCAAGATCTACGGGATTGAGGGGACTATTTCACGAGGGAAATAGATCACCTAAAGCAAGTGAAATCAACCAAGCGAAACCACAGCTCTTCTCGGGATTAAGACTAAGCTTAGATCTGGAGGGAATCACCACAGATCTGGTCTAGATCTCCTCTTGAATCTTCTTCTCGTCGCGTGGATCTGAAGTGGAAGGTGTTCTTCGCTTGCACCAGATCTGGATCTGAGTTTTCTTCTTTGGAAATGCTCAGATCTGTGCACGAGAGATGAATTTTTCCCACCACTCAAATGAAAAACTCCGTGGCCTATTTATAAGATGTGGTTCACTGGGCCGAGGCGCCCTGGTGCCTCGGTTGGGCCGAGGCACCAGATGGTGCCTCGGCTTTGGTCGAGGCACCAAACGGTGCCTCGGCCTGAGCCGAGACGTCCATTTGGCCTATTTCTGGTATTCTCCTAGTCTTGTTTGTCTGATATTTTATCTGATCCAGTCGTGTCGAGTCCAAACCTAGTTGATCGTCCCGTTGATTTTGGAATCTGATCGGTGTAGTTCCATCGACGCTTGAGTCCGGTTAATTCTGTCCTGTCGACTTTCGAGTCGGATCAACTCACCTTGTCGAATCTCGCTGATCTGAAGCTTTGTTGTTAGATTTATTCCACGATACGTCACTTTGTTGACTCGTACGCCTTGCCGACTCACATCATGCATTCGTCGACTCACTTTATGCATTTTGCAGTGCAGTTTACGTCGTCAACAGTTCTTCATCGCATCGTTGGATGGGTCGTCGATTGTCAACCCACCGTCACGAGTCCCGTTCAGGTACTGATAAGCAATTTTTGATACCTACAGATACCCCCTCCAAAGTGTCTCATTCTCAATTTTTTAGACGAGCCTGGGATACTTTGGATATGATAGGCCTGCCCTAACCTTCAGTTGGTTTGACAAGACCTGAGAATGGCTTTGGTGTTCGATCTCTCTAATCCTTTCAGATTCTCTAATGCTTTGTAGGATAGCTGAAGGCATTACGGTACTGTATTTTTTGTCTGACCGTTGTTGAGATCTTGACCTGAAGCTGATAGGTGAATTCCTTATGAGATTAGTTTTAGTATTTGATTCCTCCAATCCTTTCAGATTCTCCAGTTCTTTGTAGGATAGCTGAAGGTATTATAGCGCAACATTTTTTCTTGCTTGACCGCTATCGGAATCTTGAAGCTAATTCAGTTCATTTGTTTGCGACTCGTGTTAGTGAATTGTTGTTCGACTGACCATCAAACGTTTTACAAGACTCCTCCATTGACGGGAGAATTCTTCATTGCGACGCGTTGATTAGCATCAAAATGTGTGGACTTTAACCTTCAATTGGCAAGTGCGATGCGTTGACCGGCATCTAATTTTTCTTGGAATCGAACCGTTAATCGGCGAATCCTCCGGCGGCGACGCGTTGCCCGGCATCAACACAGTTTATACTTGTGCGTTTACTGGAGTTTTCGAGAATTAGTTTATCCTCATATACGCGTTCAGAGGTTGTCGAGTTATCCTTAAGAATATTTTATGAGAATAATCTCCAGGAACTTCTCGACAAAATAGGAAATAGTTTATACTCGTATGCCTTTTTGGACTAGCGGCGAGTTATCCTTAAAAATAAAAATATTTTTCAGGAACTTCTCGGCCGAAATAGGGAACAATTTATACTCGTGAACCTATTTAGAGTTTTTCCAGGACTTGAATAATTTGAGCTAGATGAAATTGACCCTCACAAGGTGAATAAATCTCTGGTATCCCCTCCAAGCGTGTGTGAGAAAGAAATAATCAATCGGTGGGCTGCTTTAGCGCCATTTCAGTACCCGTTTTTGGCTCTGATTTGAATCTCCTTAGTCCAGGATTGATTTGACCCATTTTGGGACTGATTTGGGCCTAATTGAGACTAATTTGGGAACTCAAAAATCCACTTTTTCTAGATGGAACTGAGAAGAAATCGATTACCGGGCTGATCTGGAGCCGTTTTAACACTCGTTTTGGCTTCCGGCTCGAATTCCTGATTAGAGTAGGATGAGAATCCTAGTTGTAACAGGATCGGGTCTACTTGAGACCAATTAGGAAACTCAAAAAACCCACTTGATGAGGTGGAAATTCAGTCCCTTTTTTCTTCTCCTTCTCCTTGTAGTATTCGTGGAAAAATTTCCCTTTTCTTCTTTCCTTCTTTTTCTGTTCTCTTTCCTATTTGGTTTGGCCAGCCCCTACTCCAATTCTAATTAGGTTTGGGTCAGCCCAAACCTAATTCAAGGCTATAAAAGTCAGCCCCCTTTTCTTTTTTCTTTTTTTTTCCTTGTTGGCCAGCCAAACCCTAGCCTACTTGTTCACCTTTGATTCCCTCGTTCCTCGCGTCGCTGTCTTCAAACTTCAATGAGCCTCCAAAGTTGAGGTCTCCACTTTATTTTGGATTCAAGAATTCATTCAAATTCTCAAGCTATTTGGATTCTTGAAGCCCCTCAATCTTTTCTCTCAGATTTCAATTTCTTGGGTATCCAAACTTCTTTCCAAGTAAATCCTCCACCACTCTTGCATATTTGGTTTTGTATTTTAGCAAATAAACCTGTAATCATGCATGCAAGAACTTATAGGTTTGATCTCATGTCTCAATTAGGTTTTTTGAGGGAAATAATATGAAATTGGAGGGATTTCGGGTTATGAAAAAGAGGGCTAAAATTCAAGGGGTTTTTATGCAAAAATTTGACTGTAATTTGAAGGGTTGATAGGCTGGGAATTCTTTTATTTTGCCCAAAATCTGAGGGGGTTATATGTAAATTGTGGCTGAAATTCAGGGTGTTCTGTGCAAAAAGGCTGAAATTCAGGGGGTTTTGTGCAAAAATAGCCCTAAACTTTAGGTTTAAAGGGGGGGTTGTGTGGCTGAAGGTTTTGGGACTGAGATTGACTTTGATGGCTGAAATTTCAATCCTGACCCAAGGGTATTTTGGTCATTTCACGACCAAATCCGATTCGGAGAGGTGCTCGAGCGAAGAATCGAACCCGGTGTAGCTGACTCCTTGAAGAGCATGATCTTCCCGACATGGCTACCTGCACCATAAATCAAAAAAATAGGTGCAAAAGAAGGAGATATGAATTCTAACCCTTCACGTGAGGGTGTACCTCCATCGTTTGCTGGTGAGCTTTTCTCATCCTCTTGCACACTCACAGCTTGCACTCGCATACCGCATCCCCACTTTGTCCTCCGTGGTGAGGTGATTGGGAAGAGCCTTGACTCCTCCTTGGTGAGGATCGACGCTTACACAGCTTAAATACGCCTACCGCGTCCCCGCTTTGTCCTCCTTGGTGAGGCGATTGGGAAGAGCCTTGATTCCTCCTTGGTGAGAATCAACGCTTATATTTCAGCAATTGACGGGAACGATTCTGTGAGGTATTATGGTCGGTAAGGTGAGATATCCTGTTACTCCATTTACGTGATGGGGTATATTGCCTTACGAGCCCGTAGTGCATTAGAAATCGGTTCTCCCGTTATGAGGTCGTGACTCTATCTCGTGAGTTTGCGAGATGAGTTCAACGCCTCATATTTTTTAACTCGTCCTGACTTTCCCTTTTCAGTTGAGTATCCCTCTAGAGCATTTTCTTCTCATGCGGTTGACGGACGCCGTGGTGAGCACTATTCCACATGTGATGCCCCTGCCTTTTCGACTTCGCCTCAGTTCGCACCAGATGCGCTAGCAGAGTTGACCCAGGTGGTACTTGAGGGGAACCCTCGTGTATTGAGATTGCTGATGACTAACGCGCCCCTTGTGAGGGACACGAATTCTACTCAACCTTTGAGAAAGACGGACTACCTATTTGGCGACTCCATCGAGGACCCAGATGCAGGCTTCATTGAGAGTGAGCAATGGCTACACAAGGACGATGGAGGGTTCTTATATCTCCCTTGGATACCTTGCCATCGATGTTTGACCAAGTTGAGGCACTAGGCTGTGGCGCGGAAGATGTCGTGGCGCATGACGGAGGAGCGTGACAGCATTCATTGCGGGTTCATTACCCACCAGTAAGTTCCACGCTCACTCAGGAGCCGAGTTATCGGATTACGTCCCGGCATATTGGAGTTAGACTCACCGCCTCGTGACGAGTATTTCACCATTGCTCAGACTTTGAAGAATCATCTTACACGGCTGGGGCGAGAGATGCCGACATCTGATCATAGATTTTTCGGCTGGGTTCATTCTGCAGACAGGCTCTGGTGGACTCGTTCGACCAGTTGTGTTCTCGGCCGATGGGGCGAGGAGCTTCGTGCCTGTGGCTTATACGCTGCGATCTGTGCTAATATGTACGGGCTTCTGATCAGTGCCAGCCACTTCTTTGCTTTATCTGAGCTCTACGATCTTGATTCTAACACATTCTTGACCAGGCATGGCGAGCTGGGATTAGCCTTGCACGAGATGCATCGGGTCTCGGGTTTACCCACGGGGAAGATGGTGTATCAGGAATACTTCCCATCGAGTTGAGAATGGGGTCAGCTGAGGGATCACATGCCCGGCCTCTACGACACTTTGTGGGACCTCACATGCCATTAACATATTGCCCTGGCACAGATTGAGCCGTCAGTGAAGAGGAAGTCACACATAAGCCTGAAGCAGTTCCCCAGCTACTTATTCAGTAACTTGGAGGGCCTCTCTAGTGAAGAAATTTGCGAGTTAACCCCTCTCACTCCTTCAGAAGTTAATGAGTTGATCAAAAGATCTGGCACCAAATCCTATACCCTGGGCGGTACTGAGTATAGTTTTTCTGTGGGGACCAAATTTTCGACCTTTTTATGGCATGCGGTAAAGTCTATCCAACCGGTGACTCTTTTAGTCAGCTTTCTCGCCATCTGGCTAAAGAAATGCGTAGTGCCGTGTCAGCCCAGTGATGCTTTGCCGCTAGCGGTACTCTATCCTACGGTTCAGCTTACCCACAAGAAGGAGCTGTCTCTTCTTCCACTGATGGTGGCTAACATTCACCGGGGGCTTCGTCAGATAGCCGATGCCTTTGCTCAGGGAAAAGGCGAACCATCAGATGAGATTCCTCATATCAAGGTGGAGCTCCCATACACCTACTTGATGACCTGGTTCATTCTTCATCGCCCTGATATGATGTCAGCACCGAGGCTCACAGATCCATCCATCCCCTTACTTCAATCGTTAGAGGACTGCAAATGGCAAGGGCGTGGATTTTCAGAGATAAGGAGGCAGCTGCAAATTCACAAAGGTTGGGTCTTCTCCAGATGCTTTCCCCGATTCTCTAGTCAGTATGGGGAATCTTTAATTGATGAGGAGAGACTGAGGGCGCACCGGCCTTTACTGGACATCAGCTGCCTCAATTGGCTGATGAACATCAGGCTGAGTTATCTCACTTTTCGGGTGAGGGACGAGTGCTTCATTGAGCCATATCTCCCTTCTCGCTTCACTCATCAATTCAGTTATGACTAACTTTAAGTTGAGAATCTGAACTGGCATCTTCAGACTTGCAGCGGGTTGGTGGACGGCGTCTGAGCGTGGCTGTGGAGCGTGACGGGGTGCACTAGCGCCAGATTTAGCCTTCCGAGTGCTGATCGCCAGCTAGAGTCGACATACCTATACTGCAGTTAGCTCTTGGCGGCCAATGAGCATGTTCCCGTGAAGTCCCTCAACGAGTTGAGGGCTGAAGAGGTCTCTCGAGCTGACACTCAAATGATGCAGAGGGTCACTCAAGCACAGAGGAAGCGCCGCCAGACTCCTCAACCAGACGGGGATGAAGAGGAGACCCGCAATTCTGCGCTGGGACTTCAGGAGAGGACCAAGCAAAAGCCGTAGTTCATGGGGAAAACTTTGGTACTCTCTCCTTCTCCTTTTTTTACCTTATTATTTCCTATTTATAGTTACTGGGTCTGACATTGGCTTAATCTTCTAAAACTGTCAGAAGAGGAGGCGGTTCACCCTCGTCATGGGGGAAAGCCTCGAGCTGGGGCTCAACCTAAGCGAAAGAAGCCAGCCCACAAGTCCGTTCGACGTGGACTTGACTGGTGAAGACTCTGCTAGCGACAGAGGTAATGCTCAACCAACCCGTAGTCCTTTTGATTACTTGGCTCACAATTTTGACCTTTGTGCAGGAGAATGTGGGGGTGGTGGCATCAATTTTGATTTCCCCCTTCCCGACTATGCCGAGCCCAGTTTCACTCAGCAAGTGCGCAGAGCTATGGCAGGAGAGCCTAATTCCACCAACATAGGACCCGATTTGGCAAATCTAGATACATCTAATATTGGTAATCCCCCATTTAGATGGCGAATAGGAGAATTGAATGACTCAGAATTTGTGCCTCCCCTAATCACGTCCATGCTTCTTGCTCTTTTAGAAAAATTGTAGGAAGCTAGTATGGAAGTGGGGCTAAGGGAAACCAACTCTGCCGTGGAAGGTAAGTCATTTTAGTCAAGTGTGGATTCCTGATTTTGCTTCCTCCACTCATGTCCTCTTATATCAGATTTCTCAATAGAGGAATTTGATGACGATGGTTTACCCATGGATATA
>JBAKGM010000002.1:1617778-1632479 GCA_037177215.1 Asparagus racemosus
AATGTTTAAATAAAAATTATAGCAAATCTAATAATCTAATTTTACATATTTGAACTCAAAATGAATCTAACTTTTTTTATAGTAATGAAATAAATAAATAATTAAATTATTTTGATATTTAACTACGTGCATTGCACGTGCACAAAAACTAGTATACAAAAATACAGTTCATTTAAGTCTGTAAGTGTACCATAGTTAAATTAAATTGTAAATTACTCTAATAATAATGTGTTTAAAATATGAAGTGGGGGCAATATTAAGCTTATGTCTCAATAATAAATATAATACTTATAGTAATAATAACAAATATAATACTTATGGTATGCATATTCTCAAAAAGAAAAAAAAAAGAAAAAAGACGAAAATAAGATCAATGGGGGCATTTGCTCACACTGCGTTATCTGTGGCTTTGCCACTGGGTGAGAGCATTTATGTTGATTCTTCCAAGTGATAGAGTTTAATAATTTTTAATTTTTTTAATTGCAAATTTGAGGGTTTCATTTGATTTTTTAAAGTGCAAGGGTATTTTTAGAAATTTTGAAAATCTGACACACAAAAGAAAATGAGGTCTTTTCTTGTTATAGTATAGGTAAATGTATATTTTAATTACATAGCGTTATATTTTATTAATTATAAATTGTTAATCAAATAAAGCATTATATTTTATTAATTATAAATTGTTAATCAAATAAATGCATTCTAATAATCAATAAATACTCGTGAATATTTAAAAAATATTTACATTCAAATTCAAATTCAAATTCAAATAAATTTAGAGAGTAGTATTTTGTTTTTTAAATAATTATCATACTCCCTTTAAATTTACGAGTTCGGAAAAACTTTTAATGGTCAATATTACCCTTGACTATTTTGAATATTTTATTTAAATTTTAATCTATTCTAATCATAATTATATCTTACCCTAATCCCATGTGAACTACTTACAACTCAATAATTTATAAAAAAAAGATTAATAAAATACATGAAACAGCTTCACGGTATTAGTTTATTAATGTAAAGAACTAATATGCTATAACGTATGAAGTATTAAAAAAATCCAAAAAAGTTTTAAAAATTGCACAAAATATCCTTAAAAGTTTAAAATTACACAAAACATCTAGACGTTTTTTAACTTAAAACAACAAACATGAAATCTGAAAATTAACAGCAGCCTCTGAAGAATTTAAAATTTGCAGTTAACACCGTCAACGTTTTAAAAAGTATAGAAACACCCTCAAAAGTTCAAATAATAAAAAGCACCCTGAAATTCTGAAATTTCAAAATTTGAGAACAACAAAGATGAATTCAATCGATTACCAACAGGCACTGAAAACTTAAATTTTATAAAAAATAACCTCAAAGTTATAAAAATTACAAAAAACTCATTCAAAAGTTAAAAATCACAAAAAACCCTAAAATTTAAAAACTTATAACCACTACATATCAAATCTGAAAATTATCAGCGGCCATTAAAATTTTGAATTTTACAAGAAACAATCCAAAGTTTTAATAATTGCAAAAAACATCTTCAAAATTTTAGAGTTGCAAGAAATACTTTGATATTCGAAAACTTACCACCAACACATGAAACATGAAAATTATAAGCATCCCACTTAAAATTTAAAAATTTTCAAAACAATCTCAAAATTTTAAAATTTTCAAAACACACCGTCAAAAATTCAAAATCACAAAAATGACTAAATTTTCAAAACTTAGCAAAGAAAAGAGTAGTTGTTTGATATTCTTTCATTAAGATATATAAATTTAACTTCTAATTTAAGGTTTTATTATCCTTTTTCGGCATCTAAATGTAGTCTATTTTTGTTGAAAAAGATAAAGGTGGAGAAGGATTGATGACGTCTCAATAAAAAATGGAACAGAATGAATGAAAGATAATGTTTTCTGAATATTTTATAGAATAGTTTATTTTTTGAGTAAATTAGGAATCTTTAAAAGGGATTTTCATAAATATTTTTAATACTTTTTATATGCTTATATGGATGCTTTCATCATATTAAAATGTATTAGAGTTAGCATCAATCTTTAGTTTATGATTTATTTAAGTCTACTAAGGATTGAGAACAAACTCCATATTCTCTTTTGTGTCATTTTAGCCCACTTTTAACAAATCATCTTGTTTTATTAGCTTTAATTATTCATTTTCTTTTTAGAACGCTATTTTTTGAAGTAATTTTCACTTTTGCAATGCTAGGTCATGCTTGGTTTCATGTCGATCTTAATAACACGATAATTCAAATTGGTTTCGGATTATATTTTATTTCGTGTCAATTTCAATTATCAACATGAAAATTTAAATTGGGTGAATGAACACTAAAGAAAATAAATAATCACGATGCTAAAGTTTAGATATATAAGTAAGCAAAAACCATCAAAGTGGAACTGAGAAATACATTTTAGCAAGGAAATAAATCAAATATACTTAATCATGGCGTTTAATCACGTGCATTGCACGTGCATAAAACCTAGTAGAGAGTAAAATATTCAAATTGATATTCTAATTCAAAAATTTTAAACAAATACAAATACTAACTTAGTTTAGTCTATTCCATTCACTGTGGATGTTCTTAGAACCGCCCGCATGCGAGCAAGGCTGAGCTGGGCACGATACCCAAAATGCCCCCTCTATCCGATCGCCCTATTTGCAACCCTTGACTTGATAAGTTGCGTGCACCTCAAGCGTCCAAATTGACTTGACTTTCCAAAGCGGATAATCAACCAAAACCCGATCCGATCCGGATGAAGGTCCGAACCAATAGAAACCCGCTCTCCTCCTATTTAACACTCCAGAGGTTTAAGAACCCAGGGTTTCAAAAGTCCCCAAATTCCCCAAAATTGAGCTCCAACCTCTCTCGAGATTTCAATGGCGACGGAGGAAATTGGGCCCCACGTAGTCGGAGACTACATCGTGGGCCCACAGAAGGTGGGATCAGGCTCCTTCTCCGTCGTGTTGAAGGGCCGCCATCGCCTGAGCGGGGCCGAGGTCGCCGTGAAAGAAATCGATAAGAGGAGATTGAGCAGTAAAGTAAAGGAGAGTCTTTTGAAGGAGATCACTATCCTTCGTCAAGTTTCTCATCCTAATATCGTTAGGCTTCATCAAGCGATTCAGGTTCATTAATTTTTTTTTTGTTTTTTGTTTACTTTAGACCCTTTGTTTTGTTCTGATTTATTTTTAAACCCCAGATTCGATAGTTGACCTCTTTAATATAGCACTTTATTAACTAATATTAATCGTCATCACATCGTTAGGCTTCATCAAGCAATTCAGGTTCCCAATATCCTGCTTTATTGGCTTTTTTGATTTAAACCCATTATTTTAGCTTGATTTATATATTTTATTTGGAGAGAAAAGATGGGGCTTCAAATCGTACCTTGATTGATTATTAAATCCACGCACCTGTAAACTTGTTCAGACATCCCAAGCACCCAAGGAAATTTACTTTTAAACCCAAAAATCTTGTTTATATGCTATAAATTATGGTAAAACGCTATAATATTAGTGAAAGTGCAATGATACAGGGGCAAATATTGAATATGGGTTTAAAAGTAAATTATTTGGGTGTATTGGGTGTTAGAATGACTTTGGAAGCGAGTGGGTTTAAATACTTCAGGCCTTCAGGGTAAAAGAATGAGTTTTAAATTAGAAAAGCCTCTTTTAAAATATTTGATTTTTGGCAAGGATTTTGTTGATTGATAGAAATTTATTATTATTATTATTATTGATGAGTAGACAGAAGATAAGATATACTTGATTTTGGAGTTTTGTCCTGGAGGGGATCTTGGTGCTTATATTCATCGTCATGGGAGGGTGTCTGAGAGCGTTGCCAGGCATTTTATGACGCAGCTTGGTACCGTCCCCTTCAATAGTATTTTTCTATTTTTAGTTAGAAAGTTGTAGTACTGGATATAAAATTTGGTGTACTTTATGCAGCGTCGGGTTTACAAGTGCTGAGGGAGAATAATCTTATTCACCGGGACTTGAAACCGCAGGTAAATTACATTTTTGTTATGTAAATTGATTTAGCGATTTAGCGCATTAAACAAAATTGCTTTTTTTATCTGTATTGGTGGAAGAGTGAATTTTAGGAATTTTTTTAAAGTATCCTATTAAGGTTTGGAAATCTTTGAGATAACTGTCGGGTCTCAAACTCAAGTTATTCAACAAAATTTAGATAAAGAAAATGCCTACTGAGTGGTGAATAGTTTGGAGTGTGTATTAGAGGTGACACAAATTGTACTACGGCTTTAAGCCGAATAAAAGTATAAATTTTTTTTGGGGGTTAAATTAAGTATCTGTTGAGGCCTTTTGAGGTTTTCACAACAGCATAGTAAAACCTATATGGCTCTATCTATGTCCAAACTTTAGGATTGCAAATTTGCGATATGCTAAGTTGCCTTCTGGGTAATTCTGCTCCCTCCCCCACCCCATTTCCAGCAATGACATTCTTTTGGTGCACTATTTCAGGATTACTACTAAAAGCATTGGCATAACAACAACAACAACAACAACCAAGCCTTTATCACAAATGTTTGGGGTCGGCTAAAGGATTACTACTAAAAGCATTGGCATATAAATGATAATAATAGCATCTAGAATTTTCGTTCAGGTTGTGTGATTTGGGGATACATGTTTTCCAGTGGTTTAGTGAAAAGTCATACTAAGGGAAGAAATTCTCATATGCTAGAACTTGCTCTTACGTTTGAGGAGATATTTGGTTGTGTTATATTCTCTCTTTTAACTAAACTCCAGTGATATCATGGACGAAATATTCTTGGTTTATAAAATTATCTTTTTTTTACCATAATGTACTGGAATATGCAGAATCTTCTACTGTGTACTAAAGATGAAACTCCTGTGTTGAAGATCGGGGATTTTGGGTTTGCCAGGTAAGGCTTTGATCTGAATTCTTATAGCAGATTAGTACACATGCTAGCTGTTTGTGTACCTAACTGTTTAGTTATACCTGTATTTCTTTTAGCATCTCAAGAAATTTCATGTTAAAAATATTTGAGTTATAGTAGTTGCAAAACATCATCCATAAATATGGATTTGTTTTGTACATAAGTATGTTACTTATGTTAACAAGTTCAATGGTTGTGTAGTTCCTTGTATATTAAGTGAGTCTAAATACAGATTTTGACATTCCATACCTTCATTTGATCATCTGCCTGTTAATAATTGGCACTTATAACCAGTTTCAAAAGCAGCAAGTGGGCAAAGGTATGAAGGGCACTGCCATTCATCTTTCTTAGTATTTCCACATCATATGGAGGGCACTGCTACCTTGCTTGAAATTGATATGCCATACAGGGTGAAAGTTATTGGGATCTACAGCTCCAAACATTTCTAGCCATCTAACCATCTATTTTCTTATCCTCTCCGGGTGTGGGATAATTTGTTAGCCTAATCCTTCGTCCTTCATTATACCCCGTGATAATGGATGCTTAAGTTTCAGCCACAAGAACAACGGAACTATGTACTTTTAGGTAAAAGAAATAACTGTAGAACTCTTAACATTGTTCTAGAACTAGCTGTTGAGTTATAAGCTACTGCTGATCCTTGATACAGAAGCTGGATTAATCCATAATCGGCTCATTTCTTCTCTCACATTTCATCATATAATAATAATACATCACCATTACTAACCTTTTTTAGTTTATGCCAGGTATCTCATGCCTCAAGGATTAGCTGATACGCTATGCGGTTCCCCATTGTATATGGCTCCAGAAATCATACAAAACAAAAAATATGATGCCAAGGTGCTCATGGAAGTCTTGCTTTTTACAACTTGTTTATGCTTAATTGTCCAAAACTTGGTCATATTCTCCAATTTACTAGTTCATACCTGCAGGCTGATCTCTGGAGTGTTGGAGCTATTCTGTTTCAGCTTGTCACAGGAAGGCCACCTTTTGATGGAAATACTCAATTTCAGGTTTTTTTCTATAACTTATTAGATCCGTTATATTTCATATTTTCGCTAGCCATTTAAATTATGATTTCTACTTTGCAATTTACCTCCTTTACTTTTCATTTTTATCAGCTTTTTCAGAATGTATTGGCATCAGATGAATTGCAATTTCCACACAATGTTATGGCAACCTTACATCCTGATTGCATCGATCTCTGTAAACGCCTTCTTCGTCAAAACCCAGGTTATGTTTTGTTTTATACCTCAACTGCCATTTTTAAATCTCCATTATCTTTTATTTTCTGAAACAAATGGTAGTTATTCTGTCTAATGCACATGATCTGGTATTTGTTCAGAATCTAAAGCGTTGTTAATCCACCTGGATGAGCTACAATCATTCTTTAATTGGGCACAAAACTAGGGGTATATATGCAATGAGATTGACCTATAGGCTGGTAGTATTTAACTTTTAGTATCGATAAGTGAATAATTATTCATGCAATATAACCAATGGTGTTACTCTATAATCTCATGAGTAAATTACTGAGAGTTTAGCTAGTTTCCCTTGGAAGTGCATACTGTGGGTCTTTAAGAGATCTTTATGAGGGTTTTTTGGATTTGGTTGTTAGATTGGATATGATTAAGGACCCACCCACTCATGTTACAGTTTACACTGAGTGGTAGCCTGTTCATGATCCTTCTTTGTTTATAAAATGGTTCAATCCTTGATAATTTCAATCATACAATATGTTCCAGTAAGTGCTACTCTCAGATTTGAATCAAGAGATATGATATTTCAACCCTTGATACTTTCAATCATACAGTATGTTCCAGTAAGACTTGACTTGATCATTGGAAATAGGGTCTGAACTTTTCTTATTTGTTTTTTGGGAATGATTGCTGTCCTATATTTCAATGGCATAATTGCAGAGCTGCCCTTTCTTTTAATTTCCCACATATATACTTAGGTGTATAGTTATATTATGTGAAGTGAGGCAATTGTCATAAGAAATTCAATTTATGAGAGGTTTGGACATTTGGGGATTGCGAGAGATATTCCACCATTGTATTTCAACAATTATGTTTACTATCTCTGCTCTTCCTTCACCTATTGCTCTTCCTTCACCTATTGATGCAGGTCAAAGGTACAAATCTTCATGTCGTCGTCTTTGTTTTCTCAATATTATTTGTGCTTGTGGTTTGATCAGTTTGTTTGTTTCTCGGTTTTGTTGTAACCACTCCATTGTTCGCTCTTTGTAGACATATAGGGATGCTATTTTTTTGTTTTTGTTTTCCTAAAGCAGTTAGTTCTAAAGATGTTTAATACTTCCATGAATTTTAACTATTACTTCTTGTATGCACAGCTCACATTGTAATATAGATTTTAGACTTTGATATTCAAATTTGATGTCAGCAAAGTCTAGGATATATGTTGCAGAGTGCTAATTCTTTTGTTCTTTCCCCTTCTTCCAGTGGAGCGACTAACATTTGAGGAGTTCTTCAATCACAAGTTCATGACCATGTTGAGGTTAAGTTCATGTTCGTGTACTTCTTTCAAATTGGTACCATTTACCTGATATGCAATATGCCAAGTTTATCTGGTTTCTCAAGCTGACAATCTGTCAAGCTTATGGTAAAATGCCCAGTTCGGCAAGATGGCATTGGAACCAGATAACTTAAATCTTGTGAATTTTGTTTCACTTCACTGTCCTAAGCATAGGCAGACTTTCAACTTTGATTCCATCTCAACACTTTATAATTATTATTGACGTAAAATGAGTTCACATCTCGAATTTCTTTTCCTTCCCAACCAGTCCAAGCGGAAGTGCTCCTGAGTGTACACAAAATACCACAAATTATAAATTACGAAAATTATCTGGCGAGTCATCAAACTCAGCAAATGCACAGAGTATGAAGAAGGAAGGCACAGAACAAGGACTTTTGCCAGCTACTTCAACAAGTCAGTAAGCATGTACTTTATCTTTGTGTCATTTATTTTAAGCCCATCTTTGAATTAATTATTATTCTTTTTTCTTCTAGTTTCCGATTCATTTGAGTCTATTGAACGAGAATATGTTCTTGTCCGATCGCATTTTACTTCTATGGAGACTTCATCTTTATTCTTTGATGCATCTTTGAGAGACAATTCTACAGCTAGACTCCACAGTGATACACAGAGGAGCACTGGCACATCAAATGAGAGCCTCATGGAAAGCAGCAAGCTAGTCAGCAGTGCTGTCTGTGGTGCTGAAAGTGTGGGAAGCCAGAATTCTGCTTCAATAGTGTCACAAACATCAACTGCATCAGTAGATGTAGCAGGACCTTTATCACTGAATCCTTCCAGCAGGCTCAAGTTTTTATATTCATATGTTTACATTCTCGCGGAAGTCGCACAGGAAAAGGTATTCTTCAAATGGCTCAGTATCTATTAATCTCTCATATCATTCTTTGACACCAATTTTTATCTCTAGCAATATGCCCATCAAGATATCCTTCTAGAAATATTTTTTCTCCTGTTGGATTTTCCTACCAATTCATTGAATTTCCCGGAAAATTTCTTCTTTAGTATTCTTAGAATCCTATTTGTGGTGTATATCGACAACCATATGCTAACAAAAAATGAAACAAACTTATCCAAAGTAACATCAAAAGAGGCAGTATATTAGATAAAAAGCAGTGAGAAAAAGTATGCATTGTTATATTGTAGGCATGCTAGCAAGATAAAAGATAAAGGAACTTTAAAAAAAAGGAGCTTAGCTTTGCAAGTCACTTTAATTCACTCTTTGCTGACATAAAGTTGCCAAAGCGTTGTTTCCTCACCTCCTCGGTTTACATGCCAATTTCCCTTTTCCCTATATCATTCATATCATCTACTACTTTTATTAACCCATTCTTATTTTTCATTTAGATTATTCAGAATTGTCTTTTGCAGTTGGCTTTTTTAATTAGTTTTCAAAATTACTTTTGTAGTTGGTTTTTAGGGCTATTGTAGTGAAAATTACCTTTTCGGGCATGAAATTCTCTTTTTTATGCTACATCTTACATTAGGCCATACATATGGATGTTAATGTTACTATTTTCATGATGAATTTTGAGAACAACATCTTACTACATGTGGTTTTTATCCAAATACAAAAACTTATCTAATTACTACTAGTTGGATACCTTTTAGCTTTATGTATTTGTTGGAAACTTGTCCTTGTAGGAATGAACCCACTGAATGATTGTTGTAATATTACAGCTTAATTCTGGACTTCATCTGGACTCGTTTTCAGTTGAACTTGTTGCTTTAGCAGTATGGAAGGAAGCTCTTCGAGTGTGCAATTTGTGGATGGCCTCCACATCTGTTGCAGATCCGCTCAATAGTTTCTCATCTAACAACTGCTTGTCTCAGCAAAAGGATGATAGATTGCCTCAAAACCTATCGGAGGGTCTGGACTTCAACAGCCCTTTGTCTGTCTATTCTTGGTTAGAGCGTGGATTTATTCTTGCTTGTGACAGAGCAGAAAAGATATCTCATAGTTTCCGTGGTATAGATGGTTAGCCTTTGATGAATAAAGTTTCTGCTTTCGATATTATTGCTCGTTTTGTTTCATTCAAAGTTTATGGAAAATATAACTTCTTTTTTTGTCTCAGGTAATTTGGAGATGCCAGATGCTATGGAGATCATATTTCAAACCGCTTTATCTTTGGGGAAGGGTGGTGCTGTAAGCTATCATTTTTATGACCTACCTGATGTTGGCTTACAATTATTTTATTGAGACCTCTTTACTTCTTTTCAAAGTAGTGGCTGTTGAATTGGATGTTTGATGTAGTCTGACTGCCACCAACCTGAATGGATAACAATAACAACCTTCAGAAATTAACTGGACCATGTTGCTTTAACATGCATGTAAGCATTATACAGTGTAACTCCTCAAGAACATGACAGCTGCAGAATATATGAAACGAAATCACGTGCAAAAAATTTGCTGAGACACATGTATGAACAATGGGTAAATTCTAAGGCCAAAATGATTCTAAAACAGAGTCTAATATCAAAACTAATGAATCAATATTGGTCAAAACAATGATCAAAATCCAAGCTTCTATCCATGGCCTAAGAAGTAAACCTCAAGTTTCTCCATGCACGACAACAACATACCACCATGCTATTCCGAATCTGAAATGTTAAAAAAATAGAGAGAGCTACACAACTCAGTAAATAAACATGATCTCTCTAGCTTATTGTATTTGACACTTCTTTGTTCCTAGGGCTTAACTAGCTTAGTTATGCCCACTCGTAAAAATGTGTGTTATGTAATAAAATTGGACGATCAACTCCGTTCATCTTGATCTACACGCCTTAAAAGGTCTACAAATAAAAAATCATGTGTGTTCAGCATGCATTACACATGCATCAAGTGATCACAAAAATTATCAGTCCCTAACAATACAACAAGAGAGACCTCTTGATGCATGGGATAGACTATTCCCGGGGATAATCCGCTCCATTCATCATGATCTAAAAGTCTCAAAACATCTATAAACCAAAAAAATCATGATGTTTCAATACTTCTAACACATATTTTTCATTGTCTCATTAGTTGTATTGTATAAAACTGTTAATTTTACAATCACTTGATGTATGGGTAACTATAACCCAATATGCCTACCTTTTTGTCTATGTATCATCCAAAACATATAGATCGACAAGAATGGAATGGTTCAAGTAAACAAGTGTATCTAATGTAGTTTTGAAGGTGGGCATAACCAAGCTAGTTATGCCCTAGGAACAAATGAGCCTTCCCCGTATATATTTATAGACATAATTAAAAGAACGTATTTCTTTGACAAGGAATATGCTTATTAAAGCAACTATGATATGTTCTAAAAGAAATGCTTATGATAATGAACTATATGCCTAATGTTAAATTTATACTGTATACTATCTGCTAAACAAAATATTGGTTGATCAAAACAAATGAATTGATATGAATATGCCAAACGTTTACACAAACATAATCAAAATGATAGGTATGGAATTTTGAATCTGACTAACAAAATATCAGAAGTTACATCCTTGCTTGTACCACATTACAGTTATCAGATTATCATAGTTTCTGAAGCATAATGGCAAGGATGTCAGATCACATAATAGGGTTTTACCTAAGTATCAGTACTATATTGACACAATTTTAGAACTGAACATGCCATAGCTAAGGTCACAGGTAGTCCCGGAGAGTTGATGACACGAGCCAGAACAAAATGGGGTACCTCAATTACCTAAAATGCACTTATCATATCTCATGCCAAAACAAAGATATTGGTCTAATGGCACAAGGTATTAAGTGATCCAAAAATCCAGAATAAACAAAGGTGTTCCCAGGATCTTATTTGGTCCTGAAAAATCCATAGGCCTTGCTGCTGGTTATAGCTGTTGTGTCAGGAAATTTGGCACTCACACAAACTTGTTACATAGTTGTCAACTGGTTGAGTTTGCTTCCTTCTGTGTTGCTTCTAGAAAATTTGTTTGCTTGTGAGGATAATGATTCGTATATAAACTCAAGCAATGGCCTTATTTCTTTCTTCGCGTCATCCATAATGAAAGAGACACCACATTTCCTAATTCCTTCATAAATTGGTTTCTTCTTTTCCTCTCCCTAATAGCTTCATCTGCTTGTTCTCCTGCAGGTGGAAGAGCTTATGGGGCACAGAAATAGAGCAGTAGCATCATACTCAAAAGCAATTACTTTGCTTACATTTATCTTGGTGGAAGCATCTTCCCTTTCTCTGAACCCACCATTTTCCCTCTCCTCTACTGACCAGCGACGTATTCAGAGATACATCATCAATTTAAGAGCTCATCTGAAACATTCTCAAATTGCAGAATCACATGTTAAACTCCCACAAGGCTCTCTGAGAAAGTAAATATGTCTTTATAGTAAATATTGTGTTAACATTCTCTAGGACAAACAGATTGGATAAGTACAACTAATAGAATTCTGAAAAGCTAATTCAAAGGACACATGTTTTTTGGGTGTCCCTCGCCGCTCGCTCCCGAGAGAGTTGCTTTGGAAAGATTCATGTAAATACTCTCAAT
Organism: Asparagus racemosus; assembly: GCA_037177215.1. Classification (NCBI taxonomy): domain Eukaryota; kingdom Viridiplantae; phylum Streptophyta; class Magnoliopsida; order Asparagales; family Asparagaceae; genus Asparagus; species Asparagus racemosus. The sequence continues at coordinate 1,629,788 of JBAKGM010000002.1, forward strand.
CCCTTTTGGTTACTTTGTAAATACTGAAAAAGTAATCATATGTGTATTATATCACTGTTTATAATAGTAAAAAGTTTTTATAGCTTACTTCTCTTTGATGTGAAATGATTTGATCTGCCTTTAGTGAGTGTTCTGCTGATAATTGATGTGAGATGGTCTGAATCTCTAAATCTTTCCAGGAGTATCATGTGAGAAGTTTAGCATGATTCAATTTTTGATAATGTCATTCTACAGTCACATAAACCTGTAGAGGTCTACAAAAATCAGTAGTTTATTAGCGTGCCCCCAACAAAAATTGATGTCAATGATGAATTTGATACTGGGAAACTTTATTCAAATACACAATTGGTTTTTATTAAAATACATAATATCTAGGAGAGTAACTTGGTTGAATGAATACATTTGCTCAGGTCAGAAGCTTTAAAACATGTATTCAGTTTAAAGAACAAGAAAGGATTCAAAGCTTCTAATCTTGAGGAGCGAATTCTCCTTTGCATGAGACTGAGCTTCATCTGAACCGATAAGAGGAAATTCTCAAAGTTAGCTGCTTCCAATTATCTCACTGTAGGTGCTCTTGATCTTAGCTACCAAAGCTTCCCTGCTATCAGATAAAAGAGGAAGAAAGTTATGATTCCAATTTCAAACATCACAGTATTTAATATGACGTTTTTCGATCTTACGAAGATGAGAAACAGTGAATAAGAGAGATTTGTGTTGCTCATAAAAGATGGAAACATAAATGTGAAATTCATGGAGAAAATCATCACAACAGGAAAGGGCTCACAAGAGAAAGCCATAAATAAGCTTATTAGCTACTATGAAAAGATCAATGTACATGGGAGAAAAAAATTTTGTACATCCAATAATGTGTTCTTGAAGACCAGATGATGTTTTTATCGACTTGGCTGATAAAATTTCTATAGGGAAGATGGAAGATTATGTCATATTGAAGGATGATTGATTTTGAGCTTACCTTGCAGGCTCGGAAACCAGGTTCCGATATGCAAACCACTGTACAAAGAAGAGAATAAACTTTATGCATTAGTAGATGACATACAAAGTATAAAATCATGCAATGTTGATCTACGGAGCTTTTAACAAAAAGCAGCTGAGGTCATATATCATCAAGCTAATAATTAACATAGGTATCATTTTATTCATCAATAAGTACTTGGGATTGTTTAGTGTCATAAATCAGTGCATACCCCAGTGTATCCAATTCCTATAAGTTCAAGAACACCAGGAACCAATGGAAGCCTATCAATTGCCTGCACAAAAGAAACTAAATGAGTCTGTTCCAAATAAGATTAATATAAGAAAAATATAGTTTTAATTTATCGCTGATATTGGTGATATATAGTAAGTACTGATATCATTCCAGTGGATCCCCAAAGTGCAATAATTACAGCAACTCCAAGAGATGTCACAGCATATTTGTCTTCAACCTTGTCCCACTATTTAACCAAATATATTCTTCGTTAAGATCTTATAATTGCAAGAAAAAATAATAATAAAAAAAAGAAAGAAAATACCGCATCTTGTATGGTTTTCACAATTTCTGGAAGCTCAGAAGCAACTTCAGCTGGTGCATCTCCTGTTGCCATTGCAACAACATTTCGTGCAGTCTTGCGATCTAATCAGCAAATATTTTAATTATTAGCAATTAAATCTATCTTTAGATAATAATTCATAAAACTACTAAGACCTGTAATTCTCAGATACCATAACCAGAAAAAATTGAACTGCTCCAAGGAAGATATTTATATTCTACTATTTGCAGAATACCACACTATTCCCCTGTGGTATCAAGTCTCAAACTTTTCGTCAAAAAAATTTCTCAATTACTTCATTCATAAGCTAATTATTTCCTAGTTTATAGGAAAAAAAAGAGCATGAAACTAAGATAACTTTGTGTATACATTCGTAGATTCTTTATTCAGATAAAAACAGAAAGCGTTTTACCTATGGAAATTACAAATACCTGTTTAAAATCAGAGACATGTCCTCTGTATCAAAAAGGACAACAAACTAGAAACCGCGACTATATTCTGATTAATATGACTGAAACAGACACTATCCTATCACGAATTATTCGCAATCACGAAGAAGAAGTTTTTGAGTATGGACCATCAAGCTCAGGAGTTGCTCAGAATGAGAGTTAAATTAGTATCCATTGGTATCCTTTGGCTATTTCCTAAAAACCCCATCAATAAATTTTCACAAAGAAGCAGAAAATAAACAGTTGAGCAGGCTTACAGGAAGCAGTGCTCCTCCAAGACTCGCGAGCCTGAGCTTGGTTTGTGGGTCCCACAATGGTCGGCGCGTGCAGAGCTGACAGGCTGATGCAATGCGGCACCACGGCAGTTCTTGCTCGCGTTGGAGAGGTGAGAGTGCAGGTGGCAGCAGTAGCAGTGGAGGCCATGGCTCTCTCAGTAAACCAACCACGAGAACCAAAGATTAAACTGAGACCCTGCAAGTTTGAGCTCAGTCTTTTGGTTATTGTGGTGCTGGTGAGTTTGTTTGCATGCTGAGGAGATATTGTTGTTCATGATAGGAGTCGTTGGTTAGGTACATCCGGATAGTGCTGACTTCCGTGGCTCCTCATTGGAGGGAGGAGCTTCTGGTGGGGACACTTTTTTTTGTCTTATGTTTTATGTAGTAAATATCAAAAATAAATTTAAATCAGTATATA
>JBAKGM010000002.1:1632934-1657303 GCA_037177215.1 Asparagus racemosus
TATATATATAAGGGATAATTTCACTTAGAACCTTGTAATATTACACTCTAGAACTTCATTATCTCTCCAGTTTGATTTTGGTAGGCGGACTCTCTCTCAGAAATTTTTGACTCTTTTATCCTAGGTGAAATTTTGGCAGATTTTACCTATCGTTGAAATTACTGAGCTATCTGAGAGTAAAAGAGTCAAAAAAGCTTCAAGTAGGGATCTATGTGCCAAAATCAAAATTTAAGTGTAATAAGTTTTAAAGTGAGATGCTGCATAGGGTCTTAGAAAGCAAATACAGTCATCACAGAAGAAAAAATTGTGTGTAAAGAACAGCCTTTGATTTTCTCTACCACCTTGATACTCTCCAGTGTGTGTGTGTATATATTTATATATATATATATATTCATTTCATTAATGCATCGTTAGGATATATATATAGTCATTTCATTAAAGCTCATTAGGGTATATATATAGTCATTTCATTAATGCATTATTAGGGTAATTTTCTGATAATTTGATATTTTCGGTCCCCTCTTTCCTCCCGGCTGTTAATTTACTAATTTCTATTTCTTAGTGCGATGTTGAAAGTTATTGGGGGTTGATTACAAAACACTGAAAGTTCTTAGGTCTAGTGTAATTTACCTGACATTTTATGCATACCCCCAATGGAAAGTGGAGAATTTTAAAAAAAAGACATTTTAAAAATTTTTATTAGCAAAATGAACCGTTATTTACTTTAATTAGCAAAATCGACTACTTTTTGGTCACATTATCACGGTTGGCAAAAAAGTGATCGATTTTGTAAGCTAGAGACTTTTAAAAATACGAGACCACTAGTCCTGTGTAATTAGTGGTCACTAATTAAGGGTTAACCTGCTCATATTAATTCTTAATTAGTGAGATTAACCCTTAATTAGTGACCACTAATTACGCTGGACTAGTAGTCCCGTGCTTTTTAAAGTCTTTATTTTGTAAAATCAACCATTTTTTGGTCAATCATGATGACGTGGCAAAAAAATGTTCGATTTTGCTAATTAAAGCAAAAAACCGCCGATTTCGCTATTAAAATTTTCGAAAAATGTTTTCAAAAAAAATTTCTCCATGGAAAATTTTAAAAATTATCCAGAAAAATACTAAGAAACATATATTCTATCAGATTAAAAGAGTCTTTTTTGTGTATAAAGTAAATCGAATATTACTGGCAAGGAAAAATCTAAAAAAAAATTAAAGTTAAAATAAAATAAATAAAAAAAGCCGTTGCCTTCCTCACGCTCTTTCCCCTTCCCTCCAATTTTAAACCCTTTACAGCTCCCCAATTCTAAAACCCTAACCTTTACAAACCTCAATCCCAATCCCTTCCCATCAAAGCAAAGAAACTATTGTTCCTTCCTCTATACAATCTCTCATGGCTCTCTCTCCTCCCCCAGTCGGCCAATCCCAAACCCAAACCCAAACCCTAACCCCTAACCCTAACCCTAAATTCCTCCAATGGAGCCCACCCTCCTCCACGGCGACCTCGACCTCTGGATCCTCAAAGCCCGCGACCTCCCCAACATGGACCTCTTCAACGAGCGCCTCCGCCGCTGCTTCGCCTTCTGCGGAGTCTCCTCCTTCACCGCCGCCCCCAAATCCACCGACGCCCCGTCCAAGGCCCTCCACAAGCCCAAGCCCATCACCAGCGACCCCTACGTCACCCTCTCCGTTGCCGGCGCCACCGTCGCCAGCACCGTCGTCGTCCCCAACGACCAGAACCCAGAGTGGAACCAGCATTTCCTCATCCCCCTTGCCCACAGCACGTCTCACCTCGAATTCCAAGTCAAAGACAACGACTTTCTTGGCTCCCAGCTCGTCGGCACGGTGACAATCCCAACTCACTGGATCGCCGCCGGAGAGCTGATTGAAGATTGGTTCCCGATCGTGGGCCGTTCAGGGAAACCCCCGAAGCCCGATTCGGCCCTTCTCGTCAAAATGCAATTTTTCCCTTTGGAAAGAGTTGCCAAGAAGTGGGGGGTCGATAGGGCTTATTTTGGTGAGAGAAGTAGAGGAGAGGTGACATTGTACCAAGATGCACATGTGAGAGATGGGGAGCTGGAGGAGATTGAGTTGGAGAATGGGAGAGTTTTTAGGCAGGAGAAGTGCTGGGAGGATATTTGCCATGCGATTCTTGATGCGCATAAGCTTATTTATATCGTGGGGTGGTCGATTTATGATAAGGTGAGGCTGGTGAGGGAGCATACGAGGGAGCTGCCGAGTGCTGGGGATATGACTTTGGGCGGGTTGCTCAAGTATAAGTCGCAGGAGGGGGTGAGGGTGTTGCTGATGGTTTGGGATGATAAGACTTCACATGATCATCTTCTTCTTAGAACAGTATGATCAATTTTGGTTCGCACATCTTATTTAGTTTTGTTTGGCATGATTTTGCTCACATTGAATAATGTCTCCTTGCAATGATTCACAATTATCTTCATCCTGAAACACATATGGATGAAAAATCACATGGTTTAGAGACTTTTTTTTTTAAACCTTTGTATCAAGTGGATGCAAACTGAACTTCCATACATGTATTGAGTTCCTATGAAGTTAATATTTTCGTTCTTACTGGAGATAAATTACAAGAGGCACTAGCTGTCATCTGATTATCTTGTTATCCTGACTATCTAGAAACTATGTTTTTCTTTAAGATGAGTTAAGTATTGGTTTATTATTTTTCAAAGTACAAATTTTGTGGCATCTTTTTGTACTTTGATGCTTAACTAAAATTGTAATCAGCTATAGCTGATCTTCTTCTTCTTTTTTGAGCTTTGTTCAGGGAGGTGTGATGCAAACTCACGATGAAGAAACCCGAAAGTTCTTCAAACATTCGACTGTCATATGTGTGATGTCACCCCGTTATGCGAGCAATGAGCTTAGTATGGTTAAGCAACAGGCAAGTTCTACACAATTGTCATTTTTAAATGTGTTCTCGGGACATAACTAATTGGCCATAAGCCTTACTATTCTATCTATACTCTGGAGTATGGGCAAGGAAACAGCTATGATATTTGACTTTACTGTGAGGAATCTAATATGTAAGTTAAAACTTATTAGCAGTATCTTCGTTTGTTAGAACATTTTTTTTGTTCACTTACAATCTGAAAACCAAGTTCATTGTATCTAAAAACAAGTTCACGTTCATTTTTGTTGTTTTTGCTGTTGTTGTATCCAAAAACATGTCTGCCAAAGCAATGTTATCTACAGTGCTTAAACCAAGTTCATTAAACTAAAACATGTGATATATATCTATACGTAAAAAATAAAGGCAAGGAGACATCTGTACTGGCTGACTATCGTCAATTCTGATAACATCACTTGATATCTTGGTTCCATTATGTGATTTCCTTGGTTCAGAAGCTCTTATGAGTATTTTAATAAGTAAGGATAACTTAAATCCTAAAACTGTAATCCTAAAGACTATTAAAATAAAAGGCTTGACTTTAGACTCTTTACTCTAGGCTTGCAAAATTATAAAAGTTAAAGTTTTAAAATTAAAAGTAAAAGGTATCCTATGTTATCTAAAAGAATTGAAAAATAATACTAAAAGTTAGTGTATCTCCTTTGGAAGCTAACCAGAATAACGTAGAGCCCTCAAATTTTCAAACTTTAAGACAATTAGTTCATATGGAATCTCATCTTTGATTTGAGCCATCTTTTATGTAAATTTGTCTCGCATAACTAGCTTACGAACAACTAGCCTTGTTCATGTTAATGCTCTGCCTCCAATAAACCCCAACCATCAAACTATGAACCCAAAAAAAAAGGGAAAAAGAAAAAGCTTCTCATGTGATTCCCACGATTAGTTCTCACTTCTCAAGCATCCATCTTTTTCTAGTTGTAAATTGCAGAGGCTAAAGGTATAACGAAAAACTATGGAAAGTATTTAAACTTTTCATGGTAATTTTTCTACAGATATATATTTCTCCATGTATGGTTAAAGTAAAATTACATGAGTTCTATGCAGGGAAAGGAAACAAAAAAGGATTTGCTTTGTCCTTACACTCCCTTTGTGGTGTTCATGTAATTTTTTTTCTTCTGCCTATTATGTGCAAAATGCTGAGTCACATTTGTTCATGTAATTCTACTGCCAGGTTGTGGGGACTCTCTATACCCACCATCAGAAATGTTTGCTAGTTGACACACCAGCTTCTGGAAATAATCGGAAGATTACTGCTTTCATAGGAGGGCTTGATCTTTGTGATGGACGCTATGATACACCAAAGCATAGACTTTTCGCTGATCTTGACACTGTATTTTTATATGATTTTCACAACCCTACATTTCCTGTGAGTATAATCATCATTACTTCTGCAAAATTGCATCTCTCTGTTCCTCTTTGTTTCTTTTATATTTAGTTTGCAAATTGTCAAAGGATCCTTCCACTACACCAAAACTGCAAAGTTATGGTGATGGTTGATAGTTATAATTTTATATTCAACATTTCCATACAGGTTGAGGGCTCTCATGCAGCGGTATCACCTGTTTTTGAAATCCACTATAAATTTGTGACTGTTGGGGATTGTTGAGGGTTATAATTTTATATTTAGGGATTTTTTTCTTTCCATATTTGAATCATTTTTGAAGCAAGGGAATGGTTTTTTAAATGAATGGACTGGAAAATATTGTGGGTGTACAAAAAGGTTATAATTTCCAAGCGTGTTATTATCTTACAGAAAGCTTATGACATACCTGTACATGTATATTTTAGTTTAGTTTATGACCATAACTTTTAATATTTCAATTTGTCTTCAATTTAGGTTGTACTACTTTTCAAGATTGCAGTATCATCTAGATTAGTTACAGTGTAGGGTTTCTTAAAATTACTGAACCTATTTGAATTATCTTTGTTTATACTTATATTGTTAATAGTACCATTGATATGTAAACTCTGGGCGCAAGATGCCAATATCTCATAAGGTGTGTACAAGAGATGAAAGCACCAAACTTCACGTTCTTTTGAAAGATAGTTACAAGAAACAGCTGGGGGGATTTTCTTTATTTGGGGTAGCTTCTTTGATTAGAGTATATAATTGATACTTCCTAGGGCTAGAAATTAGTTCTTGAAAACAAGATAACTGAAGGGTAGTTGTGTGGAATAGATGGGAGATTTTCTTCATTTGTTGCAGCTTTTCTGTGAGGCTTAAAAGGAATGGCCCATGAATATTGCGAATTTTGAAGTACTCCAATTATTTGCCATTGAGTCAAAATAGGTGAATATGGACAAAATTATGGGTTATAGTCCATGAAAATGATGAATTGTAAAGAAAGAAAACTTAATTGCCACTGGGTCAAAAGAGATGAAAATGGACAAAAATCATGGGTGTAGCTCATAAAAATTCTGAACTTTGAAGCACGCCAATTAATTGCCATTTAGGTTAAAATAGATGAAATGGACAAAATTGTGGGTCAATAGTCCATGTGAATGGTTAATTTTGAGGAAAGAAAATTTAATTGTCATGGGCCTAAGATGACTGAAAATGGACAAAACTAGTGGGTTGCAGCCCATGAAAATTGCGAATTTTAAAGTATTCTAGCTAGTTGCCAATTATTCGAAACATGTGAAATTGGACACAATTCTGAGTTATAAATAAATAAATAATATATATATACCTACACATATATATATTACATATATATGCATATGTATATATATCTATATTTTAACAGAAAGAAAAGTTAAATTGCCATTAGGTCAAAACTAGTAAAAATGGACAAAAATCATAGGTTACATCGTATAAAAATTAAGAAATTTGAAGTACTCAAATTATTTGCTATTGGTTCGAAATAGATGAAAATGGACAAAAAATTATGGTTATAGCACATGAAAGTGGTGAATTTTGATGTAAGAAAATGTATTCCATTAGATCATAATGATAAAAAATGTACAAAAATCGTGGTTCTAGTCTATGAAAATTGCTAATTTCAAAGTACCCCAATTAATTGCCATTCGATCGAAACAATGAAAATGGATAAAATTACGGGTTATAGTCCATGAAATTGGTTAATTTTGTGGAAAGAAGACTCAAGTGCTATCGGGTCGCAACTTTCAAAAATGGACAAAAATCATGGGGTATCCTATGAACATTGCGAATTTTGGAGCACTCCAATTATTTGCTATTGAGTCAATAAAAATGAATATGGAAAAAGATATAGGTCATAGTCCATGAAAATGTGAATCTTAACGAAAGAAAACTTAATTGGCACTAGGTCAAAATATGTGAAAATGTACAAAAACCTTGTGTTATAGCCTGTGAAAATTGTGAGTTTTTAAGTACGACAATTAATTGTCATTGGGTCGAAACAGATGAATATGAAAAATGTTGTGAGTTACAGCCCATGAAAATCGTGATTTTTTGTGAAAAGACAACTAACTTGCCATTGGATGGGAATGATCGAAAATGGACAAAAATCGTGGGGTCATGAAAATTGTAAATTATGAAGTACGTAAATAAATTATCGTTGGGTCGAAACAAATGAATATGCACAAAGTTGTGGGTTATAATACATTAAAATGTTAACTTTTTAGGAATAAACTCCATTGGCGTTGGACTGAAATGATAAAAATGAACACAAATTCTGGGTTATTGCCCATAAAAGTAAGAGATTTTTTATGTATGCCAATTAATTGTCATTGAATCAATAGATAAAAATGGAAAAAAATTGTAGGTTGTAGTCCATGGTACTAGTGAATTTTATGATAATAAAATTTAATTGTCATTGGAACGAAACAGATGTAAATGGATAAAAATCGTGGGTCATAATTCATAAAAAATGTGAATTTTGAAGTATGTTAATTAATTGTCATTGGGTCGAAAGAGATGAAAATTGACAAAATTGTGGGTTATAGTTCATGAAATTGATGATATTTGAGGAAAGAAAACTTAATTGCCATTGGGTTGAAATGACCGAAAAATTGGACAAAATTAGTGGGTTATAGCCCATGAAAATTGCGATTTTGAATTGTGCTAGTTAATTGCCATTAGGTCGAAATAGATGAAAGTGGACACAATTTTGAGTTATACCCAATGAAAATCGTTTATTTTATAGAAATAAACTTAAATTGCCATTGGTCAGAACCATAGAAAATGGGCAAAAATAGGGGGTTATAGCGCAAAAATAGGAATTTTAAAGTACTCAAATTATTTTCTATTGGGTTGAAATAGATGAAAATAGAGAAAATTATCATTATGACAAATGAAAATGGTGAATATTGAGGAAAGAAAATTTAATCTCCAAAGAGTCAAAACGATAAAACTGGACAAACCGTAGCTTATAGCTCATGAAAACTGCTAATTTTAAAGTACCCCTATTAATTACCATTGGGTTGTAACCAAGGTTTTAAATTACAGATATCGGAGAAATATCGGATGACCAAAATTCTTATCAGATTGAGGATATCGGGGATATGTGGTAAAGATTGGAATGCGAAAGGGATGTTTGCATATATAGTTTAATGCACTTAAATGTAATCCCAACATACTTAATGAAATCTAAGCATATAAAATGTAAATAATATATGTTTAGGATCACTAATCGACCTTATAAAACAAACAAAAGTACAAATCAACATTGCTACATTTCGTCAAATTTTTTACGCCAAAATGTCACTTAATATAATGGGAAAATCATGATATCTCGCCCATAAATTGACAAACGCGGTATATTTATTTTTTGACAAGTCATATAAAAGGATATATTGGCCAATATATCAGCCATATCGGGGATATATTGTCGCAAATAGCTAAAAAAGTGCCAAAAGATATTTAGAGACCATATCGATTGCGGCAAGCCCTGTAAAAGGATATATTGGGCCATGTCGGGGATATTTACAACAATAGTTGAAACATATGAAAATGGATAAAATTGTCAGTTATAGTCCATGAAATTAGTGAATTTTAAATAAACTTAAGTGCTATTCGGTCGCAACTATCAAAATGGACAAAAATCGTATGTTATAGCACATAAAAATTATGAATTTTGAAGCACTCTAATCTAGGTTGCATAGATATGAGTACTGGTGCGGGTACAGATATGGGTATGAGACATGACAAATTTGTAAAAAGCAAGGTACGGGGATACAGCTGTGTATATATAGGCATATATATGCACATGTATTTATCGAGAGAGTGAACTATAAAATTATCAGTTTCAAAACTAACAATTATCTTACATGCCTTAACGTTTTCTTTTATTTGCAGGTTTCTCATTAGATTCAAACGCATTCCCAATGTCTCAAATGAGACAATCCCCTTTGAAAACCTATGTCATCAATATTTCGCTAAAGAAAGAAAAGGAACCCGAGCCAACTTATCTTAAGGTGCTACCTATGTGTTGTTATCTCTAACATGAAAAGACAAAAGCTAGGTCAAACAACCCTTCCTTTACCCATGTGACAGTGATGTCATCTTCCATTATAAACAATAAAAAACTAAGAAAAGGAGGGAGAGAGAGAGAGGATTTCTTCACCTCATCCCTCTGTCCTCAAACAACTAAAATCAGTGATTAAGCTGTGTCGGAGGTATCATAGACTCAAATTATATTCCATTAGGTCAAAATAGATGAATACTGACAAACGTATGGATTATATAGTCCATGAAAATGGCAAATCTTAAGGAAATAAAATTTAATTGTTATTGGGTCAAATCAAATGAAAATGAATAAAAATAATGTGTTATGCCTATTAAAATTGTGAATTTTAAAGTACGCTAGATAATTGCCACTAGGACATAACAAATTAAAATTGGACAAAATTGTGAGTTATAATCCATGAAAATTGTGAATTTTTTGAAAAGACAACTAAATTATCATTGGATGGAAATGCTTAGAAATGGACAAAAATTATGGGTTATAACATATTGAAATTGCCAATTTTGAAGCATGTCAATAAATTATCAATTGGGTAGAAACAAATGAAAATGGACAAAATTATGAGATGTAGTCCATAAAAATGGTCAGTTTTCAGAAAAATCTTAACTGCCGTTAGGCTGAAATGATAGAATATGAACAAAAACCATTTGTTAACCCATGGAAATTGAGAAATTTGAAGTACACAAATTAATTGTTATTGGTCAAAGCTGATACAAATTAACTTAAATTATGAGTTATAGTCCATGAAAATGATAAATTTTAATGAAAGAAAACTTAATGGTCATTTCGTCGAAACTGATGAAAATGAATAAAAATTGTTTAATATAGCTCATGAAAATTGTGAACTTCAAAGTACGTCAATTAACTGTCATTGGGTCGAAGTAGATGAAAATGGACAAAATTGTTAGTTATCGTCTTGAAAATGGTGAATTTTGAAGAAAGGAAACTTAGTTGACATTGGGCTGAAATGACCGAAATAGACAAAAATAATAGGTTAAAGCCCAAGAAAATTATGAATTTTGAAATATACAGTTATTTGCCATTGGGTCAAAACAAATGAAAATGGACAAAATTGTGAGTTATAGCCTATGAAAAATCGTTAATTTTATGGAAAGAAAGGTAAATTGCCATTGGGGTCGAAACTATCGAAAATTGATAAAAAATTATGCTTTATAGCACATGAAAATTGTGAATCTTCAAGTGCCAATTATTTTGCTGTTGGGTCGAATTAGATAAAAATAGACAAATGTTGGGTTATAGCACATGAAAATGGTGTTTTAAAGAAAATTTAATTTCCATTAGATCAACATGAAAAATGGACAAATATCGTGGGTTGTATCTTATGAAAATTGCTAATTTTGAAGTATTTCAATTGATTGTCATTGGGTTGAATTGGATGAAAATGGAAAAAATTGTAGGTTATATAGTCAATAAAATTGGTGAATTTTGGAAAGAAAACGTAGATGCTATAGGTTGCACTTACTAAAAATGGACAACATACATAATTATTTATGAAAATTATGAATTTTGAAGTACTCCAATTATTTACCATTGGGTCAAAACAGGCAAATTTGGTCAAAATTATGGGTTATAGTTCACGAAAATGGTAAATCTTAAGAAAAGAAAACTTAATTACCATTGAGTCTAAACAGGTGAAAATGGATAAAAAATTGCATGTTTTGAAAATCATGAATTTTGAATTATGTCAGTTAACTGCCATTGGGTTGAAACAGATGAAAATGGACAAAATTTTTGAGTTAGAAATCATGAAAATTATGAATTTTGTGAAAAGATAACTAAATTGTCATTGGGTGGAAATGATGGTAAATGGACAAAAATATTGGTTATAACCCATGAATATTGTGAATTTTGAAGAACATCAGTAAATTGTCATTTGGTTGAAACATATGAAAATGGACAAATTAGTGGGTTATAGTTCATTAAAATGGTCAATTGTTTCAAAAAAACATTATCCTTGAGCCGCAATGAAAAATAATGGTTGAAAATAGGGGGTTACAGCCGTTTAAAATATAGAATTCTGAAGTATGCTAAGTAATTACCATTGGTCGAAACAGAAAAAATGAACAAAATTGTGGGTTATCATCCATTAAAATGGTGAACTTTGGGGAAAGAAAACTTAATTGCTATTTATCTAAAATGACTGAAAATGTACAAAAATAGTGGGTTATAGCCCATGAAAATTTTGAATTTTGAAGTATGCCAATTATTATCATTGGTTTGAAGCAAATGAAAATGGATACAATTGTGAGTTATAGCTTATAAAATCGTTAATTTTACGGGAAAAAGTAAATTGTCATTGAGTCGAAACTACAGAAAATGGAAAAGAATTGTGGGTTATAGCACATGAGAATTGAGAATTTTGAACCAATTATTTGTTATTGGGTCAAAATTGTTGGTTATGACGCATGAAATGGTGAAATTTGAAGAAAGAAAATTTGTTTTTCATTGGGTCGTATTGATAAAAAATGGACAAAACTCATTGGTTACAACCCATGTAAATTGTGAAGTTTGAAGTACGCCAATTAATTGCCATTGGGTTGAAACAGATGAAAATGGACAAACTTGTGGGCTATAATCCTTGAACTTGGTGAGTTTTGAAAAAAAGTTAATTTCTATTGATCTCAACTACCAAACATGGACAAAATCTTGGATTATATCCCATGAAAATTGTGAAATTTAAAGTTCTCCAATTATTTGTCATTGGGTCAATACAAATGAATATGGACGAAATTGTGATTTATAGTCCATGAAAATGGTAAATTTAAGAAAAGAAAATATAATTGTCATTGGGTCGAAATAGATGAATATGGGCAAATTTGTGGGTTAAAGATCATAAAAACTGTGAATTTTCAAGTACGCATTAGTTGTCATTGCGTCAAAACATTAAATGGACCAACATGCGTTATAGCCTATGACAATAGTGAAATTTGAGGAAAGAAATCTAAATTGACATTGAGTGGAAAACTGAAAATGGACAATGTTACAGCCCATGAAAATTGTGAAATTTAAAGTGCGTTAGAAAATTGCCATCAGGTCGAAATTGATGAAAATGGACAATATTGTGTGTATAGTTTATAAAATTGGCGATATTTAGGAAGAAAAACTTAATTGCCCTTCGGCCGAAGTGATTGAAAATGGACAAAAATCGTGGGATCCAACCCTTAAAAATTGAGAATTTTGAAGTACGCCAATTAATTGTCGTTGAGTCGACATTGATAAAAATGGTAAAAGTTGTGAGTATAGTTTATAAATCTGGCGAATTTTTATGAAAATAAAATTTAATTGCCATTTGGTCGAAACTTATGAAAATAGGCAAATCGTGAGTTATAACCCATGAAAATTATAAATTTTGAAGCACATCAATGAACTGACATTGGGTCGAAACAGATGGAAATGGAGAAAATTTTGGGTTATAGGCTATGAAAATAGTGAATTTTGAGAAAAGAAAACTTAATTGCTATTAGGCTAAACTATCCAAAAAAAATGGACAAACATAGCGGGTTATAGCTCATGGCAGTTTTGAATTTTGAAATTTGAAGTATGCCAGTTAATTATCATTGGGTCGAAAGAGAAGAAAATGGGCACAGTTATGAGTTATAGCCTATGCCAATCGTTAATTTTACGAAAAAATAAACTGCCATCGGTTCAAAACTATTGAAAATGGACAAAAATCGTAGATGCACACGAAAATTGAGAACTTTAAAGTATTTCAATAATTTGCTATTGGGTCGACATAGATGAAAATGGACAAAAATCATGGGCTATAACACATGAAAATGGTGAATTTTGAGAAAGAAAATGTAATAATTGTTAGTCAAAATGATCATAAATGGACAAAAATCATGGGTTATAGCTCATGAAAATTGCGAAATTTGAAATAATCCTATCCTTTGCCATTGAGCCAAAATAGATGAATATGGACAACATTGTGGGTTGGTTCATGTAAATGATAAATCTTATGGGAAAAAACTTAATTGCCATTGAGTCGAAACAATTTGAAATTGGACAAAAAAATATGGGTTATAGCCCATGAAAATGTGAACTTTGAAGTACGTCAATTAATTACCATTGGGTTGCAATAGATGAAAATGGATAAAATTGTGGGTCATAAGTCCATGAAAATGGTGAATTTTGAGTAAAAAAACTTAATTGCTATTGGGCTGAAATGACTGAAAGTAGTGGGTTATAGACCCTGAAAAATTGCGAATTTGAATTATGCCAATTAATTTCCATTGAGGCGAAAGAGATGAAAATGGACGCAAATGTGAGTTATAACCTATGAAAATTGTTAATTCTATGAAAAGTAAAGTAAATTGCTATTGGGCTAAAACTATATCAAAATAGATGTAATTGGAGAAAATTTGGATTATCGAACATGAAAATGGTGAATTTTGAGGAAATAAAATTTATTTTCCATTGGGTGAAAACAATAAAAAATGGACAAAAATCATAGACGCCCATGAAAATTTCTAACTTTGAAGTAACCCAATTAATTGCCATTGGGTCAAAACGGATAGAAATGGATAAAATATTGGGTTATAATACTTGAAATTGGTGAATTTTGAGTAAAAAAAACTTCTTAAGTGTCATTGGGTCGCAAGTACAAAAATATGGGTTATAGCCCATAAACTTGCGAATTCTGAAGTACTCCAATTATTTGCCATTGGATCAAACTAGATGAATATGGACAAAATGTGGGTTTATATCGCTTTGGAACTAAATCACAAAAGAAGAAGAAGAAGATACTGGAGGGCAGCAGAGATGGAAAACGCCATCACAATCATCAATTTTGAGTCCTCATCTAAATGAGATGGGCTGTGGTAAGCAATTGTAGGTTGTGACCAGGAGGTCTCTGATCCTAATATTTTGCTTCAGCATTCTTGTGCACGGTGCCCACATCTCATTGCCAGATCTATCCTTCCAATGCATGTATGACATGTCATAGTTCGTGCAACTGTAGTTTACTGGTACTTTGTCTTCTTCTGGGGCATGAATTTCATTGTGATTCTCTTCTCTTGCTATGTGCAGAAAGAAGGAAAAAAGGGCCCAAGGCAACCATGGCATGATTTACACTGCAAAATTGAAGGGCCTGCTGTATATGACGTCCTTACAAATTTTGAGCAGCGCTGGCGCAAAGCAACACATTTTTGGGTTTTTAGTCGTTTCAAGAGATCATCACATTGGAGAGATGACGCACTACTAAAACTGGACCGCATCTCATGGATATTTGATCCATCATCTATTGTTGATGACCCAAGCCTACCTAGAGAAGATGACCCAGAAAACTGGCATGTACAGGTTGGATTATATTTATCCAAAATCAGAAGTAAATTAAACTTTATCGTATTTGGTTATGGAGTTTCTTGAATTTTTAGATTATCTTGTCATTCAAATTTCTTCCATTTTTAGATTTTTAGGTCCATTGACTCCGGTTCTGTAAGAGGGTTTCCTAAACATATTCGTGACGCTGAAGAACAGGTTTGTCTCAGCACATAACTATTCTTTACAGTCCTCAATGATGAAGAATAGGTATGTTAAAATTTGGCATTTAGTAGAAAAAATGATTATTTCTATTCATATCTTCAGTGACTTGTTATGGAAGATAATGGGCTAACTTTTGTATGTCTATTAAGTCCTGGTGTTCTTACTTTAAAATGAATTGCTGCAGAACCTTATTTTCAGAAAGAATCTAGTAATTGACAAGAGCATCCATACTGCATACATAAACGCCATCAGATCAGCAGAGCACTTCATATATATTGAAAATCAGTATTTTATTGGTTCTTCTTATGGTTGGCTGTCTTACACAAGTCCAGGTAAGAAGCATCCTTCTTCATCTTTATGTTTAATGTTCTATGTGAATTTAAACATTTGTTCTCTTTTTAAATCAGTAAGTCATTATTTCTGAATAAGGCATATGGCCTAACCAATTCTTTGCCTGACTAGTGTATACCATTTATTTTTCAAGTGGCTATTAAGTCAAATATTACTAGGATATTTTCTATGCAGCAGCATGTATTAGATATTCACCTGCTTCAGAAACATGGTTCTCCATTTGATCATGGACTTGGTTCTGCCAAGTTCTGTGACAAACTCATCATATGTGCAGGACAAAATTTCCATATCCCAAACACGAATTTTCTGATTTACAGTTCCTGAAAGCCATATATTTTTAAGTCTTGAGAGGGAATTAAAACAGCTCTATATACTGTTTAATTTTTTGTTATTCTCAACTTCTTGGTGACTTTATCTCCCTGTAAACATGCATATGTTAAGGATTTATGCTTTTGTGAAAAACAACTGGGAATTTGTTGGCGTGTCTCAGAGTCTAACATGTTCCAGAGGAATTAATCTTGATTTACTTCACAAATAACCACTTGTTCGGTACTTGCTTCTCAGTTTTGCTTTGAAGAGTAGCAACTGCCTTGTACAAGTTAACTAAGCAGCGATCTTCTACTCCTTCCTTTAGCATTGCTTCTTCAGCCACTGCCTTTGCGGTGCATCTCTTTTGCCGTCGCCGTCACTGGCTTTTCAGTTTTCACAGCTTGAACCTTGCCATTTTGCCTGACGAATTGCTCCATTTAAACTTGCAATTCCTTGTAGCTCTACTGCACCTGCTATATCGAAAGGCTCATGCTTCATTGTTTTATTGACGAGATGTAGATGCATACAAGAGGAAATCTTGCCATCTTCATAAAATCTCTCTCCAAAGTCATCTCAAGCTTATCCGAACCAATCTTGGGCTTGTTTGCAATGCCTCACCTTAAAGGGGAGGACTACTGAATTTTACAAGTGTGAATTTGGATTTTTAAAAAATTACTTTTATTGTTTATTTTGGGGTAATTGCACATAGAGCCCCTGTAGTATGATTGTTTAGAACTTACTATCCATGTAGTTTTACTGTTGAAGATAGAGCCCCTGGATTTAAATTTTTTAAAAACTTTTTACCATACCCTAATCAAATTATTTTTTACCAATAAGGATCTGTGCAATATATCTACTTTCTGTACCTTCACCTTTCAGCTTCACCTTTTTTTTCTTTCATATACTTGTATTAGTGTCTGTATCAGTACTTGGAGCATTATCTGTTTAGATCTATATTTATTCTAAAATTGCAGTATTGTGCTTAATAACAGAAGCAGATAATCTGATTCCGATGGAATTGGCATTAAAAGTTGCAAGCAAAATTAAAGCTAGAGAGCATTTTGCAGTATACATAATCATACCGATGTGGCCTGAGGGGTTACCGAATTCTGGTGCTGTCCAAGAAATCCTTTTCTGGCAGGTACTTACGTTCTTGTTTCACAGTATGTGGTGCTGATTTATTATCTTTATGGATGGGTCAAATTCAATGGATTATTTGATGATATTTGTGTACACAAGTGTAACAATTCTTCCAATTTAGGTAATGAAGTCATTGATTTGATCGGAAAAGTGTCACCTTAAAAACATAACAAATTTGGGATAGGTTAAGATCTTTTAAGGTTCAGTACAACTAACAGTAAGAGCATCCCTACCTTACACCCTGAATGCCATTAGCACTAAATAAAAAATCTTTCTTAAGATTTACAATGTTTATATAAGAAATTTAAAACAAGGAAACACAGCTAAATAAGAGCTATGTAATCACAGAACAGAATTAAGATATTATGAATGTGCCAATAATGTTTTTATCTTATCGTGCGACAGTGCTTGTAATGTGGTTATGTGCTTCGTTCACTTCTGCATCATAAATGTCACTACGTACATCAAGCTGTTAACTTGTAATTTACAGGATATTATTGTGAATGCAAATAACAGCTTTACGTCTATGCATGTGCATACATACATATCTACGGCTATTGTTTATGTACTTGTGTCTTATCTATGTGAAAAAATGGTGGTATATACTTATTACTGCAGGCTATTCTTTTGCTTGTGATTTTACACTTTCAGGTGTCGTTTGGCAATGGGGTTAAGGAGACTTAACCCCTTCTTAACCCGCCAAACACAAAAAATCTATACAATGGTTAAACTGAGTTAACCGTCTATAGTTTGCCAAACTTATAAAATGTAGAAGGGTTAAGTAATCCTTCTAGAGGGTTTAAAATGAGTTAACCCCTCAAAATGAGGGGTTTACTAATACTCCTATTTAGAAGGATTAAGAGTTAACCCTTTATTTATAAAGAAAATAGTCGAAATCCTCATTATTCCCAAACACTAAAAGTGATCGCAATGGCTAAAGTAAAGCTTATTTAACGGGTTAATAATTTAGTCCTCAGACACTAAATGTGATCGCAATGGCTAAAATAAAGCTTATTTAACGGGTTAATAATTTAGTCCTTCGGGTTATCGGATGGGCTAACTACGTTAATTCTTCTCCTTAATTCCTCTTCCTTAACAATTTTGCCAAACGAGGCCCGACAGTAATTCCATTACTAAGTATATTCATTTATATTCCAGAGCCAAACAATGCAGATGATGTATAAAATAATCGGGGATGAGCTTAAATCTATGAACCTTGAGGAGGCACATCCACAGGATTATCTAAACTTCTATTGTCTTGGAAATCGGGAAGTACCTACTGAGTTGGGAAGTCAACATTCGGATGTGGTAATTTATGTTAACTTCTTAAGCAGACATTAGAATTACTTTTGGAATATATTCTAGTAAGATGCAGGAACTAATTACTAAAGCAGTTTTAATTTGCCGAACTTTTAGTTTCAGATGTCGTCTCAAAAATATAGGCGCTTCATGGTATATGTTCATGCCAAAGGAATGATAGTAGATGATGAGTATGTTATATTGGGCTCTGCTAATATCAACCAAAGATCCATGGATGGTTCAAGAGACACTGAAATAGCTATGGGTGCATACCAGCCTCATCATACTTGGGCTGTGAAAAAAAGCCATCCACATGGCCAGGTACACGACCCTCCATTTCCTTTTCTTAATGTAATTTGACAATGAGGATTTGGCACGATTATATACTAAAATTTTAGAGTCTGGATATTTAATGAATTCTGTTTACATGTATTATACAAGAAACTTAATAGTTGAGCTATCTAATTATGAAGTCCCCCTCATTTTACTGTCATGAAAATATTTGTCATTGTATAGCTCGATATGTCTGACATCTCTAGTACTTTATTGTTTTTTTAATAACCTTCTTGAATAAGAGAAGTTGAAAATTAAATGACTGATGATAAAAAGCCTTACTAGACTTGCACAATTTATTGCAAGTAAAAGTATAATCTCAGAACTATTGCTGTCAAAGTAACCCAATAATTTTTAATCTCCCATGCTAGATTTCCAGGAGGGCTTCGGATAACTAAGGCAATTTGCTATCAAGAGCTCAAGTTTTACCTGACAAATATACATATCAAGTCTTATTTTCCTCATTTCTCTTTAGAGCCTTTTCCTCTTGCACCTATTCTTTCTTAGACATTTGATATCTGTGCTAATACTTGGATTCCTTACCAGTTCCCAAACAACTCCATGTCGGTGCTCGTTCATTGTTTCCAAATAATCCATGTATATACTAGCTTATGACTTATGAAGGGTATACATTATGATTAGTGTTATTGCGGATAGACCCCCATGTAAAGAAAGGGAAAATCGATTTAGAAAAAAGGCCTCCAGAGTGAAAATCACTCAGGGGACCCACAATAGGGGCCCTGACGATAAGAGAGTCAAAAAAAAGAAAAAAAGAAAAAAAAAGGTTTCACTCCTGGGGTCTACCGGCAATTGTGTGATAATATAGGGGTTCTATATGCAGTAATATAACTACAGGGGGTCTATCCGCAATTGGGTGATAGTAAGGGGTTCATCTACAGTTAACCCTTATGATTATCATGAAATGAATGATTTTTTAAATTAATTTTTATTTTCTTTTTCGCTTGTAGGTGTATGGATACAGGATGTCCCTGTGGCAGGAACATCTAGGATCTCTCAATGAACTCTTCAAAGAGCCCCACAATCCGAATTGTGTCAAACTTGTGAACAAGATAGCCCAAGATAACTGGACAAGGTACAATACTGAGCAAATAGTAGGATTGAAAGGCCACCTTCTCAAGTATCCGATTAAGGTAGAAGAAAATGGTGATATTGGACGGTTGCCCGGTTCTGTGTTCTTCCCCGATGTTGGTGGCAAGGTTTTGGGTGAGGCTAACCCGATTCCGGATAACTTAACGATGTAGAAAATCATTAAATGCATTTGTTCTCTCATTCCTTATCGATGTGTAAATTGCAGATGAGAAATTTCCAAGTGGATACTGTTACATACTTTGTATACACTCCCTGTACTAAGTGGATTATCCACTTATTACTTCCAAGCTTTTTATTTGCACATAAGCTTTCTGATGTCCAAACAGAATTGTCTCTTTGCTATCTATGCATGTAACACCCATAAGAGAAGGGGAGATCTCTCGGCAATAAATTGAAATATGTCAAGGGGCATCTCTAACCAGCTCAAAGACCTTGAGACATTTCTTTTGGGTAAACATTGCTTAACTTAAAAAAAAAAGGAAAAAAAAAAAAAAAAAAAAAAAAAAACAAACAAACAAAGACGGATTTTGAGCGTGATATTTACATATAGTGGAGAACCTGATACGTTTTTGGTCTCAGTGTCATGTCTTTCTATCTAAACAATATTGCAATCAATAACATCTACATGCACTGCACATTTGCACAGTATTAGTCTTATCACAAGTTATCAACAGAAAAGGATGCAAACAATTGCTTCTCACCTCTGATACAGTGGTACCTCTATATGCATGAGGCAAATAAAATAAAAACAAATCAGATAGGCTTCTTTTAATTGACAAATTTGAGTATATCTAGACCTGTCCTTGTCTAGAATCATTGATGACACTCTTGCTTTAAAACTGGCAGAGTTTCCCTCATTGTGATGCTTAGCGTGAAGGCTAAAAGCTGTGCAAAGAGGCAAAAACAAAAGATCACTGATATATCAATTTTCCTACCAAAAACTAGAGGTGGTGTTGTTAGAGTATCAAATTGCTGACCAACGCGAATCCACAGCACATTATACTGAAACCTTTGAAATCAAATGGCGCATGTTCTGACAGGAATAAAGCTGATTGGAAAAAAAAGAAAAAAAAGGAGTATTATTAAGCTGCAAATTGTTTAAACCAGGAGGAATATGGAAAAATGGAAACAGTAGGATTAAGTAAAATACCGGTTAGAGGAGTGAAGACAAATGGAGATATGATGCTAGCAAATGAACTTATGCCTGTGATGCATCCTTGAGCCATTCCCTGAAATAAGCATTACCCTTCAGGCAACATAAATCAATTTGTAGGGAAGAATTTAGTTTAATAGAGTTTATCTACTAGAATAATTGTACAGATTACCCTAAGGGGAAAAAAAAATGAAGTTCTGAGCAGTATAAAAGCCATTAATACAATAAACGATTCAGAAATGATCTATCTAGTCTACACCAGAAATGAACGATTCTACTATATTAAACTTCTAGTGTGGAGCATGCTAGCTATTTGTCGACGCAAGTATCTTGGAAGGAGGTTCTCATGATGGTCTATCTAAATAAATTATTTTCTAAAGATAAGGCTAGTACCTGATTGATGAAAAACATAACCAGATTGATTAAATATGAACCAGCATAATCATTCAAAATTCGTTTAGTGTAGTACCTGTTCAAAAGGTCCAACTTTTTTAGACACTGTGCTTCTTATCTGCATAAAAGATAGAGGGACAATTAAAGATAAACCTCATTTTTCAGAACAAAAAGCAGAGCCAATTCAAGGGTACTCACACATGGATGCACGAAAACGCTCATGACAATGAGCATTGCAGAAAAATAGGGAACCTGCAATGTAGAAACCAATACATGAAGGATTTCAGAATGAAAGATATAATTCCGTCTTATTGACAACATATAGAAATTAACATAAAGTTGATGAAAACTAATTATAAAGGTATATGACTATTAAAATGAAACAAATATAGTTCATTTTCTGAATAATATATGTACTCGCATTATCAAGGTCTATGAGTTTCAAAATTTTGAAATTAATGTAACAGGTTCCAGAAACATAGTTGAGAATTGATCTCCTAGGAAAAAAACTTCGGTATCATATCATCGTGTGTGCAGTAAGCATCAATATAATAATAATAGTAATAAGAATGAAACAATAAAGTGATTTTCATAATTGACAGTCAGATCTAGAAGACAAGAAAAAGAGAAAATACAAATATAAGCGACCATCACCAACAAAAAGATATAGCACGCTCTTATCAGATGAAAGAACTAATGGTAAATGCTACGAGTACTACTCATTCTCAGAACCATGTACCAAAAAGGGTTAATTGCGGACAGGCCCCCTGTACTATCGCTCAATTGTAATAGAGCCCCTATAGTACAATTGTTGTGGATAGACTCCCTGAGTGATTTTTTGATTTTTTAATCCTCAGGAGGTCTACTTGCCAAAAATGGAAAGGGAATTTTTTAAAAAAAACTTTCTCTGAGGCAAAAGAGTCAAAAACATTTCACTCAGGGGTCTACCTGCAACAATAGAAATGCAGGTCTATCCGCAATTGGGTGATAGCGCAAGTGGCCTATCTGCAATTAACCCGGGGAAAAAAAAAACTTAGCTAGAAAATTACCCAAGAGGCCCATGCGATGCTGTAAAGAAATACCTGCAGAAAATTGAAACTAAAAAGTCACTGTCGAGCACGTTTGTAGGGAAAGAAAGAAGGGGACCGAAGAGAAAGGTAGTTACATGTGCACAGCTTGCTAGGAGTCCAATGCTAAGTAGCTTCTCCTCCCCTATAACAGGTGCTAGTGAGGGCATCACAAACAACTGCACGTCAGATAGTCTTCAGTTACAAAGGACTTCTAATTAGATGTCACACACGCGTGCGCGCACACAGGGTTTGTTGTGCATAGACCCCCTGTACGATTGATATCTTGCAGTTTTTACCTGTGTAGTTTCATTTTGCAGGATGCAGGTAGACCTGTTGTGATAAAAAAAAAAATTTTCTGACTAGTTTACCGTTGGTGAAACTTTGGCAGATATTGCACATAGGTGAAATTGACGAGTCTATATGAGAGTAAAAGATTCAACAAAAATTAACCCAGGGGGTCTATCTGCATCAATGAAGCTGAATGGGTAGCAACTTCAAAACAGCTATACTACAGGGGGTCTATGTGCAAGTAGCCCTAATATGCATCAACAAAGGTATTTACATAAATACAGTACAGAAGAAAGTTTACAAGAGAAAATTAAAACTAATCAGAAGCATACCTGTGAGCAGGCCCCTGCAATCCCAGCTATCAGCAACAAATCAGCAAACTGCTCCTTGTTGAAGTGGAACTTCGCCTTCAAAAAGTACTGCATTGATTTACCGATACGTTAGTACTACACTAATGGTGACAATAAGCAGAGATAATATTGACTGACATGAGGACATCTAGGTTTTGTAGAGCTATCTTAAGCTGAAAATTGACTGACATGAGAACATCTAGGTAATTTCACGTCATAAATCTTTTTGAGTTGTTGGAGAACTCTTTGACTCATCATTTGTGCTTAATTCTGTACCCCCTCAATCAAATGTATTTTCTGAAAATACCACGAAAGCATCTAAAATATTTTATCCATGTTATGAAGAAAGAATCTACCAATATTGCAGCATGAAGGCCACTTTCACCAGCACTGCCAAAAAATGTAACAAGTGTTGCGCGCAATAAGGTCAAGCTGCACGATGAATAAACGTTTACTACATACGGGCATCCAAGATAACACAAAAACAATTATTTGTTCATTTTCTGTGTCTTTTAAATTTTGGGATTGTCCATTAATCTTGTTGTTGTTATGCATTTCAATAAAAGATTATAAAATGTACAGCAAATACTTTTTTTTCTTTGCTAAGATCTTAAAGATCAATCATCATCAGCCAAAAAAAAAAAAAAATGAACAGTATTAAAAAATGTTCCCAAAGAGCTAGATAAATAGAAATTGGGACCATTTCTCGATTTGTGCATGTCATCCTTGTGCAGGGGCCATGCTAATCTTCTCTGTATCATTCCAATTTTATCAGATGTCTCAAAAGAGATATTTTTTTATTAAATGAAGATGCATACAGACTATTCACTTAGATGAGGTACTTAAATTATCAGGGAAAGATGAATTGCTTACAACTTGTGCCACTTTTCTCTGTTATCTAGAATGTTTTCATTATGTGTGTTTTGTATATAACAATCAGTAAAAATACCTGCTCCTTAGAAACCAGATCATTTCTCTGAGTGAAGGGAACTTCTTAATGGGCACTAACTTAGGAGAATTTGCAGAATCAACATCAGAGGTAGGTGTTGGATGTAGAGGTTGCGAGAATTCATCGACAAGGGCAACTCTGCAGTTTGTTTCTACAAGGAATAGTCTCATGTACACAGCTGCAAGCACTGCCACTGCCGCAGAGACCTAGGATGAACCAACAAAAGAAATGAGACACTAGGAATGTCGAAGAGAAAATTTCACATAACCCCTCTAACTTGTGGGGCTTATCACAACCCTCCACCCACAAAATGTTTACAGTTTTTTCTAACATAATGTGAATGCATCTTCATAAATTTATAAATGTCACGTAAAGAAGTGATACAAAGAGATAGGTAAAAACACCTGGAAGGTGTAGGAAGTTGGGAGGAAGCGAGCTGCGAGAGTTCCAGAGACAAATCCAGCAGCAGATATGCCAGCAAGAATGCCAAATGCCGATGCTCTTTGACCCTCAGCCACTTTGTCTGCCTGCGTTGTAGTTAAGAAGCAGGGTATACAGGAAGAAGAAGAAGAAATGGGTGTAGGCAGGATTTGCATTTAGTTACTTTAAGAATTTAATAAATTGGATTCATGCCTCATTTATATCATTTTTCACTAACATTTAAATGATAAGAAGTATCAAAATTAATCAAATTTTATAATTTTATTATTTCCATAAATGTGTCAAGTTATAGCATTAATACAGGATAGTCATGATATTTCAAATTGAAAACATAATTTGAGCATATTGGGTCGTTCGATAACCTAGTACTTCAGAAGTTAAACAATTTCCTATCTGACATAAACAACAATTATTTGATAATACAAGTATATTTTGTTTTATGTAAATTAGTTCCTAGTTAGTCCAGAAGTTCTGGTGATTTGCAGGTAGTTCTTGGTGCAATAGCATTGATATGAAAAAGCTGTCCTGGACATAATTGTACGCCATTACAGACTACAGTTATAATACTTATACATTGATATAATCCTTATCATTGAAGAACTTAGAGGAGGAGGGAAGGATTTTTTATTTTGGGGCTCCGGTGAAAGGGTTTATTTCTTTTTTGTTATGATTCTGTTAGCAAAGAACCACGCTATTTATAGAGGATTCATTCTCCCAATCACCTCCACCCCAAAGCAGCCTCAAATTAAACTAAATTAATTCACCCATTAATCAGAATAATGACCATTAATAGCCCTGAATAATATCACACTAAGAGCCAATTTATTCTCTCTTAATATGTCATTAATTCTATTATTTGTCATTTAACACATGAGTTAATTTGGTCAAAACTTCTAACATCTCCCACTTGGCCAAATTAACCAATGATATGCCTCCCACTATTCGTGATATCAAATGTTCTCTTGTTACCATTACTCCCACTATCTGTGAAGAGTAATTCTTATTTCATTATTCATGAAATTTACTTGGACTTATTTATTTTTAAGTCCCATCAAACTTACATATTTGATAAAAAATTTCGCTGGTATTCTTTTTGTTAAAGGATCATCATTCATATCTGTAGTTGGGATGTAAATCACTTTCACTCCTCCCTTTTCTACAATATCTCAAATATAGTGATACTGGATCTCAATGTGTTTTCCTTTGGAACTACTAGCTCTACTATTGATCAAGCTAATCGCTGCTTGATTATCACAATAAATATCAATAGGTCCTTCTAACAAATTGAGA
>JBAKGM010000002.1:1664772-1685099 GCA_037177215.1 Asparagus racemosus
ATGCGGTCACTTCTTTTATTTGATGTACAATGTGATAAAAAAAGGCTCCGCCATTGAATGTGTTGATTTTAAAGTTAGTGCTTACGTGATAATATTTTGATTGCAAACAGGTAGCGTTCACGTTGCTATTATGCACACATCACATAATCTTGAAAATATTAGAGTATAAAACTACAAACCTCAACCCTCATCACAACACTGCATGTTTGTATATCGTCTTCCGCAAATCAAAAGTAGTTTTAGAAAATATATTGTTGTGTGAGTCTTCGACACATAAAAAATACACTCAATCCACCCTTATCTAAACTTCAACGTTCTGATGCACCGGAAGGAAACTTTAGCATGGAGCACTCTAGGTTTTGGTTCACGAAAAGAACACTTCGATGTAAAAACTATAACCTTCAACACTCATAAAAATTTTAGCTATAACCTTCAACTCTCATAATAACTTTAGAGTTTTCATATAGGGAAAAAGAGCTTTAGCAATAATTTTTAGCGGGACATGTGTCACCATCTCCTTACTCTCTATGTAATTTCCTATAGAGAGTTCTCTATAGGATTTTCCTCCCTATGTAATTGAATGAGGGAGGGACAAGAGTAATGAGAGCAACGAGCCTCTGTACTACAACGATAATAATGAGAGGGAAAGTACTTAATGAGAAATTCGTTTTTCCCAGGAACTGATTGCAAGCGAACGGTCGGATCTGAGCCTTTCACTGCAAATAGTAAGGGGGCAAATTTGGAATTTGCTCCCCAAATGAAAGGTTTAGAACCAACCGCTCACATGTGATCGGTTCTGAGGTGATGAGGAGACCTTGATGAGGAGGAGGAAATGGTAGTTATGATAATAAGGGTGGGTGGAGCTTCTTGCATGAAGCTTCTTTCATGTTTGACTTTTGGCATTATGTGAGCCCTCACGACAGAGAATTTGTTACATCAAATTTAAGATGTGGGTGTGCAAGGAATTATGAGCATGTTTAGCAATAGCAAGGGGTAAAAGTGGTTTATAAGTTATTTTGTGTCTTATAAGCCACTTTAACATGTTTGTCAAGTGACTTATTTTGACTTATAAGCCACCAATAAATAAGCTAGGGTATTATGACTTTATTTTTTTAGTGGCTTATAAGCCATAAGGTTTGACCAAGTTAAAGACCAACATGCCCCTCACCATTTCACAAAATTTCGAGTCCCATATACCTCTCCCCAACTCCATTTAATATTTTTTTGGTCATTTTGACAACGACGATAGCTTATAAGCCACCCATTTGCCGAGCACTGCTATTGAAAATATATATCATAATCCACTAAATTTACCAAATATTTTTTCTTATATCCACTTGTTTATAATCCATTTGTGGATTATAAGTCAAGTAGATTACAATCCATAGCTGCCAAACATGCTCAAGATCCTGGTTCAATTGGGTAAACTGTGCACTAAGAGATATTTGAACCAGAGCTTTACCCAAAGTCCTCTTAATTAGTTGCACTAATACAACAATGAACAACCGGTAACACGTCACTGTCTAGTAGACATGAAGTACTAATAATTTCTTGCATTTTATGAAGACCATAGATGTCAGGGGGCATTTTGTAAAATCTACCCTGCAAAAGTAGTTCAAAGCCTGCAATATGAGCATTTATACAGACCTACCAGGACAAGAACCCTTGAGAGAGTTGTCTCTATCTTCATCCTCAATTCAAGGAGAGGGCAAGATACACCACCCCAAGATACGAAAAAAAAAAAAAAAAGAAAGAAAAGAAAAGCATGGTCTATTTCTGTAGAGTTACGTACAGAGAAAACACTGCATCAAATTTGAAAGAGAAGTCTCCCCTACTGTTTTTAGGGGCCATCGGCTAAGTATAAGGACGAGCAACAATATAGCACAACACTTCATTGATCCATAAATCTCTTTATCCCAACAACCAACCAACCCTAGTTATTAATGATATTTGAACTTTCTGCTTTAAGATTTGGTGCATTATGATTTTTGAACAGTGAGAGTGATGATATTTACTGCTGAAGACCATTACAGATGGACACTAGACACTGGACAGCACTTGACAGCAAGGTATTAGGTATTGTGAGAGGGATCTTGTCCGATGGACAACTGATCAAAAGAAAAGGACTCTGATACCAAGCTGCAAATGGTTAGAATTATGGGGATTCACATTTTCATCTTGCTAGAGCAGAAAATTTAATCGTACTCCGCAAATAGCAAACCAGGTCCACAGGAAGGATTTTCAAACTAAGGATGTGTTTGGCAAACTACATAATACTGGGCCAGAACCGGTTTTGACCTAGTTTTGTGCTAAAATAAATTTTTTTGGACCAGCTCCCCCCTGATCCAAAAGAAAACTGGTTTAACGCCAATTTTTGGGCTAAAAAAATTAGGTCTGCTCTTGCCTGGGAATTTGCCAAATAAGAAACAATGTTTAGTCCCGACTCAATTTTACAAGGTTGCCAAACATACCTAAGAGTGTAAATGTATGAGCATTGAGTAGCCAATAACCCAATCCCAAATTTTGTGTTAAGATACTTAGAAAGGCTTTTATCAAATATTGTTTTCAATGGGTTTAGAAATAGTTTTGTCAATAGGTATTGGTTCTAGAAATGTTACATATTTTTTCTAGTAATATGCATAATTTTTTTAGAATTGAGTTATGCTACTATTAATAGTATCCAATATAAGAATACAATCAACTCACTTTTA
Organism: Asparagus racemosus; assembly: GCA_037177215.1. Classification (NCBI taxonomy): domain Eukaryota; kingdom Viridiplantae; phylum Streptophyta; class Magnoliopsida; order Asparagales; family Asparagaceae; genus Asparagus; species Asparagus racemosus. The sequence goes on from JBAKGM010000002.1 coordinate 1,667,484, forward strand.
AAATTGAAAAATATAAACTTGTCGTGATCTACTATCTAGAGATAAAATTTCAAAAAACAAATTCAACACAATTAACCTATGTATATCATATGTCGTCATAAGCATTGTTTCAAAAAAAATTTATGAAGTTGCTAATTTTCGTCCCTTGGTATTTGATTCAAACATGTCGAAATCTTTTGAAATTTTATTTCTAAGTATTTCATGTGTAGCAAATCACATACATTAATTCGGATTTTCAATTATGAGCTCGAATTTTAAAATTGAGTTAATAGCATTCGCATGTTGGATGCTATTAATAACAGCATAGATCAACTCTGATTTTCTGTATGTCTCTTCTTTTACTCTTATATATACTACATGTGTTCCTTATCATAAAGATATTTACGGGTGCATGTGTTCCTTATTATTAAGATATTTAGGGGAAAGAGGGCCTTAGCCAGTTAGCCCCTACTATTATAAAAATTAAAACATAATATGTAATGTTTACACTGCAGTACCTTGATCCATGGAACGAAGTTTGGAAGTAGGAGAAGCAACAAATAATACTATGACGATGAGTAAATATTATTGCCCCAACAAATAATACAACATAAAAATGTTACATTCATGAAAACTTCGCCAGGGTTTCTTGAAGGAGCCCATCCACTAGAACCTCATATGCCTTCTCTGTAGGATGAAAACTATCCCAAAATACGAACTTGGACTCATCAGGACACAGAACTGTTCTTTCATTACACAATGGCCCAAGTTCAAACTCTCCAGTGCCACAACAGCCCTTCTTTGATTCCTCGAACCCTACAAAAATTTTAAGATTAATTGCTCCTAACTCCCTATAATATCGTTGTTTTGGACTATCCCCGTAGTTTAATTTCTTGTTGCAGATAAACCTCCAAGTTAATTTTTATTTATTATTTTACCCTTGGGAGGAATTTGGCAGTACATGCCCACAGGTGAAATTAGCGAGTCTGTCCGAGAATAATATATAGAGTCAAAAAAATTTAACCTACAAGGTCTATCTGCAACAATGAAACGACTGGGGTAGTGAGCTCAAAAGATACAAAACAATGATGTATAAGAGAGATAACAAGAATATTTAGTGAAAATGAAGGTATGATTCATAGAATGCATGAAGCTTTACCGTATTTTGATGGGTATTGAATAAGGCCAAGCAAAAGATGATACACATCTGCATAAACAATAATCGAGCCCGCAAGCTTTTTCTGAAGAATTTGCAATGTTGTAGATAGTTTGAGATTACAATCTTCTGAAACTTGGTTATATAAAGATACACAGTCTCTTTGCTCTCCTCCTGCACGAGTTCTCAGGTTTGGTACGCATCCTAGAGGAGGAAGCCCGATAACGAGAATTTTGCGTGCACCCAAATTGTACAGGTCCTATATGAACAAAGATCGTAAGATAAAAAGTCACAAAATAGTAACTCAGGGGTCTATATGCAACAATGAAACTATAGGGGTAGGAAGTGCAAAACAACAATACTACAGGGGATCTATGTGCAATTAAACCTAAAAAGATTAACTTAACCTGAATAAAGTTTGAAGCTGAATCAACTAGGAAACTGGTGTATGAATGAGTATCATATTCAGCACTTCTCAGGGTGCCACCAAAATAATTGTTTGCATAGTCATTGCTCCCTGAACAAACAAGGTACAGGCTCTCTCTGATGATCACTTCTGCTCTCTCTGGCTCTGTTACTGCCTCTAGCTTCTTCTTGTAGTCCTTGAACAGCTCTAATTGGTGTTGAATCGGTACCACTGACTGTAATCACAACAAGGCAAGCAATTTCTGAGGAGGAGGTAAATGAAGCTATGTCCAGTATTAACCAGGAAAAATGTCATAGATTGTGTACCAGTAATTCAGAGGTGAGGCGATCGTAGCCCGAAGAACCAGAAGCGAAAGAGACGCCCGTGAGAAGGTCTTCATTGCTCAAATTTGGGTTGAGAAAAGCTGGTAGTAACTCCTTTATGCCTAGCTTTGAAGCTGAAGTTCAAACATCCACACAAAAAATTCATCAAAAACTTCCACGACATACAAGTGCTGCCAAAAAAAGTGAGGGTATATAAGTACAAAGCAGGGGAAACTATAGGGTATTTAAGTGCAATTAAGCCCGCGAAAAGAACGAACTCTGCAGAAGTTACAACTGTGACAGTGGAAATTATTCACTGATAAACTATGGACTGTCGACTAGGATGGCACTCAGAGGTGCGAACGGATGTGGATATCTGCAAATATATGGTATCGAGCTGGATATGAATGTGGATGCAAAACATTTACTCTGATGTGTCTATGGACAAGGACACGGATAAGAAAATCGGATACAGATACGAACATCCTGATATAAGTGTTGACCAGACAACTGAAATCGTTTTAGCCTTATAATTATGGTGTTAGGCCTGTTGTAAGGCAGTACTGAATTCTGATTTCAGAAATTTTGTTTTGTTAAGACAGTTTCAGTGTCATATGAGCTATATACTTCGTATTGGTAAGTATCGAATTGTTTTTTTCTCTCATCCAATTCACATCTACATCTCATTTTGACAGATTTCAACATGGATTTTCTATTTCAAGCAATATTCGTACTCATCCAATCCACATGTGTATCCAGTCTCAGTCGATCACAGCTCCGCTTATCCATTATATTTGGTAGAACATGTAAGAACACATCTCAGATGTGCGCATAACTTAACACATTCTCATCCCTTGTTTTCCTTTCATTCTAAAAACCTTTTTTCGTAGATAATTCAGACACAATTAGTCATTTGGCACATAACGAAACACTCGCGCAATATAAATGCAGGTTAATCAATCTTTTTACCTACGAAGTCCGAAGGGACCTTTCCATTGCTGAACCTCCCGGTTGGCTCATGGCCGATAAAATCCTTGCCATAAGGCGGAAAATCGCACTTGACGACGGTAGGCAGCAAATTGTTATTACCCGTATCCAAAATAGAGTCCCCGAAAGCCAACAACGCAGGATACTTACTGCTCGTTCCGTTCCCACCTGCGCATACCGAAACAAAACAAACACAACCAAAAACAGAAACGAGCAACGCCTGCATTGGCAAGAAATGCATGCCGAAGCTAATAAACAAATGCGCGACGAACAATGAGCTGTTGTTGAGTTCCTTATATAGGGTATGTGGGGATTCTACGCTCTGTTACTCATCAAATTCCAGCATATGGAGCGTTAAGAGCTTAAAAAATTTGGTGGGCGGAGGAATAATTTTATTGTCTATGGTGCATCTGTGGATGGTGAAGAGCCAGAGTGAGATTTGGTCTCATCATAGACCGAGCCCACTGAGATGTTGATGCATTTTTTGCAAGCAGCTTGCGTGCGTTGAGCTTGCGGTTGAAGTAGCGAGCATGTCATTTTCAGAGATCATGTCAAAACAGTTGCGGGCGTTGTCGACAGTGATCGCTAGGCACCGACGCTGGAAGGGGCGTGCATTTGCGTCTTTAATACCCCCTTTTTTCCCCCTTTATTCTAGAGACCGCATTTGAAATATGGTCATTCTGCGTAAAACGTCTTTGATTGTCCATTTATACATAAATCACCTTAAACGGCTTTTTGTTACGATCAACCTCGTAGATTCGCTTTTTAAGTCATGTTTTTTCAGTTTTGTTGTAATAATTAGTTGTCAAATACCAAGTATACGGAGATGATCCCTAATGGAGGTTAGATGAATCAATTACTGAAAAATTAACAGAAAAGTGTGTCTAGGTGGTTGATTGCGACAAAAAAATCCTTTAAAAGTGGTGTATGTATAAATTAAAAATCAAACATGATTTTATATAGAATGACCCTAGTTGTCAAAATTGACGTTAGTTCCTTACTCCATTCATCACTTTTTGCGAACTCACAAAAACTAAAATCTGGTAAGAAAATTATTTCTCATTCACTTTTCTATATTGTTATTCTTAGATAAAATTAAGGCTTAATTGCACTTAAATACCCTATAGTTTCCCCCATGTTGCACTTACATACCCTCACTTATTTTTGGCAGTACTTGTACACCCTAAAGTTTTTAAAACCTTCACTTATATACTCTCATTTGTTTTCGGCGACACCTATACACTCTAAAGTTATAAAACTATCCACTTAAATACTTTATAAAAATATGCACTTAAATACTTTATAAAGGTTTTAAAGCTTGCAATTAAATCTAAGCTCAATGAAGCTTTACCGACAAAATCTGAGGTGACATTGCCAAATCTTCCTTGCCATGAGGCAGGAAATTGTGTTGGAATAGATAAAGAAAACGTTGAGTTTCTTTCCTCTCCAAATTCATTTGTTTTCGCAAATACAATTTTCTTGAGGGGTGTAACTACATACACCTATTTATCTTTCCATATATCTTGAAATCTCTTTCACCGATCTTTTGACTTTCTGGTAATCAACAAAACGTAATTAAATCACGTATTAATTTTCTTTCTTATATTTTTTCCTTTTTTCTTTTCACGTTTCCTCCGCCTAAGCTCTTTCCTTTGCGAGCGACGGGATCACGGCAACGGATATCTCAACGGGGAAAATCACGATGGCTATAAAATGGGATCTCAATGAAGGCTGAAGAACATAAGAAAAAGTGAGCAATCTCTCTATTCTCTCTCAACGATTACTCCTTTCTCACGCCTGCGTTTCTAACTTGATTTAAAAGTCATTTTTGATTATTATTGTAAAACTTTTTATTTTTTGCAGCGCTTTCTCTAACAAATTGCACTTGACAACAGTGGGGCAACAAATTATTGTTAAGGGCCTGTTTGGTTGATTTCCTAGAATGAAAGAAAAGGAAATATGTTAAAGAAATCATCAAAAGTTGTCTTCCACCCATTTCCTCAAAAAAAGTCATGAAATGGGTTTTCTAAAAATTGAGTCACATCAGCCAATAATATAGTGACAACTCATCTTATCTCATCTTTTTTCTTATTTTTAGGAAGTAAACCAAACACAAGAAATGAGCTTATTATAGGAAATAGATTTCCTATAATAGATTTCCGTTCTCACCTGCACGTACCAAAACAAAACAAACACAACCAAAAACAAAACCAAACAATGCCCGCATCAACGAGAAACACGTGTCGAAGCTAATAAAGAAATACGCGACAAATAGCAAGTTGCCAATAATTTTCTTTAACGGAGAACAGTGGGGATTGCACTTACCCTCTTTCACTAAATTTCAGCATTTGAGCGCTAGAGCTTGTCTCAACTGAAAAACTTTGATACTTTTTTAATGGTTCGATTTGTAACTTTAATATCCCAAAGTTTGTTTCAAATCATTCTTTAACTTCTATATCCCAAAGTTTCTGTTTCGGCTATTATGTACGCCAAAATTTTCAAATTGACCTTAATTTTCAATATCCAAAGGCCTAACTTTTATTTAATTTTTTTAAAATAAAATTTAGTTTTGGTACTCTTAGACAAAATTAACGTCAACCTTTTCGCACTTTGGTATAACAAATTGTGAAAAATAGAACTTCAAGGGTATTAAAGTTAAAAAATAAAGGGTGAAACATTTGCTTATTGGTTTTGATTTGGATGCCGCTTATCATCAAATTGAAGCATTAGTTTAGTTTTATATAAATCTTAGCATACAACTTAAAAATGGAGCTAAGAAGTCAAAAGGGAATGTTTATAACCGATGCAACTACAAATATCCTACTTTTTTCAACTTTAACCGCAGGAGCAACATGATAAAATTACCAAACAACTATTTCATTGTTCCATTTACTATTTCATTGTATTTGACTATTTGTCTTCCGAGCTTCGAAATCAAATTAGAACTCATAAAATACTGCTGCTGGAATGAAACACAATTATAAAGATAACACACCAAAAGCACTTACCCTGTGCACGATTCTGTATACAACAAACTACAATCAATACTCCGCATTTTGCTAGATTTAAACTAGTAATTTGAGCAATTGAACATGTTAGCATTGAAAGAGAGAACATAAAGACTTCATTTAGCGCCACAAAGACAATTTCGACCAGCTAGTTAATAAAGCAAACAAACCCTTGAGATCATGATGCAATTATTTCCTCAATAGCTAATGAACGCCACATTTCTTTAAATAAATATAATATATGCTCAACACACACAAGAAAATTGAAAAAATGGCATCTAAGCGAAAAAATACATGTAAGGCTCCAAACCGAGGTCATCCTTCAATAAAAAATTGGAGGCAAATTGGAGGTCCATCAAAACACGACGACCACCCGAATTATATGAAATGTCAGATAAATACATAAAATTTCTTTTGAAAGATTCAACTAGGGCACCAGAATCTCCAGTCATACAAAATTTGTATTTGTTTATCAAAATTTGTTTGTGCCCCCAACTCTTGAACCCCACCAACCCAACAAGACCTTTATAATGTCGATTTTGATCCGGTAAACATAGTAATTATATGCTCTCATCCCACCCCTTTGTGGGATATCCGTGCACCTGATCTTTCATGTTCTGATCGTTCAGATTTCCAAAATCTGATGCAGTATAACTCACCGTTAGTGTATCAAGCCCTTATGTTGAGGTTTGTGAAGCGTGTCGCCACACCATCAGTAAGCAAGTAATTCCTCCAGTCATTTCGCCTCCTTATCTTCTCACCCTGCGATAGAGCACGTACAAAAATCAGTTGCAATGGAATACATGTCATTTAGATAACTTAATAGTTGATAACCTTTCACGACTGCTGAGCACTCGAACTTACTACCCTCTCAACAACCAATGATGCTTACCTGTACTTCCACTACGGTTGACAAACGCATAGTCTCCAGTATAAACAGTTGTATGTTGTTAGTTAATGGCATCAGTTGGTTAGTCAATAGCGTCACCTGGTAAACATCGTAAACAAGTAATATACTTCAAAAGTAAACAAAATTTATTTGGAAGGATACTAACGGGTAAGCGGAAACTAAACAAAATTGAAGCAGCGGCAGATGTTTAGTAGGAAAACACAAATCAAATCCTTGAAAACTATGCAGCAAGCTTATTAAACCAGTCAAGATACTATAAAGAGAGCTAAAGGAACATTAAGATATCCCTCCATATATAGAAACCAGTTATACCCTGGTGAATCCTACAGAATGATAGACTAAAGTAGGGAGAATTCGTCACTTATACTCCAAACGATTCGGATTCCTATGCCACTGGATCTTTGCCTTTCCTAAAGGAACTCTTGCGCCATCCTTGCAGTTGCAACATAGTTCTAAGAGTATTAATAAAAAGTAATCCTAAGATATTGGTATTTATTCAGGGAACATTTCTTGATGGGGACAGAGCAATTACAATTATAATGCTATAAAGAACCAGGCATAACAAGACATTGTTCCTGTGCTGGATGAACATAAGCACAATGACGTGGGTTATTAAATACCTATGAGGGAAGTCAGTTGACAATTACTTCAGCAGGCACAAAGATGGTCAAAGTTGTAACCCAATACAAATCATATTATCACATCATAAAAATTGAAAGCATCTTAACAATGTCAAATATTAAATTTTGTGGAAGAGAATGATGCAGAAACCTTCAGCAACATGACATTTTAACTGGTTGAACTCTTATAAGACTCATATTATGCACATAATTGGAATCCCTTGAAGATATAACTCATAAATTGCTTTGATGACTGCTAGATATCTTCTAGGTTAGAGTGTGTTGATTTTATGTCAATGAATAGTCATGAAAATTGGCAGTTGTCAACATGTTCAGACATAATAATAAGCCTGCAACTTTCATTGCCTCAAAAACATTAGATATGAGACAGAGCTTACTAGTTAGCTATGTTCCATGGGTACGGGAACAGGTGCTAGTACGGGTATGGGACATGGCAAATTTGTAAAAGGTAGTGTACGGGGACACGGCCATACAAATATTTACACATACATATTATATATTGGAATTAATAATTTGCATTAGATCAATATTGTTTTCATTCACGTGTTATGAGAATTAAAATCCTTATAATATTTCTATAAAATTTTTTTGCTTCTTTTATTATGTGGATTATACATTGGAAAATCGCTGATTTTTGAACAAGACATCCAAACGACCCTTTAAAATCATAGTTCGGAATCTAACCCACGTCCAACGAGTTTCAAGAAGTGGATATTTAAGTGTAGGATATATGTTCAAAAAATGTATGACAAGTGTTTTAAATTAAAACATGTATTGTATAATTGAGTAGATGCCCGAATGAATGTATGCATATATGCAAGAAGTATCCAAGGAGTTTGGGTACGGGTACAGGCACGGGTATGTGTCGGGTACACGTATGACACTCGGATAGAAGTACCCATGTAACATAACTAGTTAGCAACAATTAACATATACATACTTTGATGTGCCAAAATTGTTCCATCACAAAAGGGAATCACCAAAAAGAAAGGAATGATGTCATGAGAATAATAAAACTTACGTCAAATAGAAATTGTTTCATATTATTAATGGCACGAATGGATAATTTTCAAATATAGTTGGACAGAGCTCAGTAAGAAGCATCTCAATTTGCACCTTGCATAATGGCAAAATTTGCGACGACATAGAAGATAATCTGTTCTTTAAAAAAGAAACAAGACTATGTTCTACTATGAAATAGGCGAGGGATAAATTGGTTCTAAATGAGTTGAAGGAATTAGTATTGATTTATAAAAGCTGATTTTTTTGAAGAAGAAAAAATGGAAAACAAAAAAGAAAGAAAGAAAGAAAGTGATAGTAGCAAAAATTACTAAATTATTCTTGTAGTATCTTCTTTTGCTCAGTATGACTATCCCCTAAACAATACAGGATATAATACTTCATAGCTAAGAACATGAGTTCATGAACAAAGAAAAAATTTAAAAAAGAAAACAGTTTTTTTGGGAAAGAATCTTTATTTGTACAACTAAGGCCAAAGAATACATGTTTTATTTTTATCGTCTTCAATGACAAGTGACTCATCTATCCTCTTAGGAAAAAAAATCATAGAGAACATAATTGAAATATTTTAGAAAGTATAAGATATATTATCTTATCATAAAGAAATAGGGTAAACAGTTTGAGCCCTTCCATGATGGTTTGGTGACAACAAAAGAATTGTTACCAACAATATATATGCACAAAAGGTGATATACAGTTCATTTAAGAAGTCCTAAGATTAAAAGTTTACACAGTTCAAAAGCAAAATATAAAGCTCATTTAAATAAACAAAAATCAACAACTTTAAATCATAACTTGTCCACCTCAATTTATAGTCTTAGTTGAATATTGTAATTATTGATGATTTGATGACAAACAAAAGGATAACCAGAAATGCATATGGGCACAGGTGATATGCAGATCATTTAAATAGTAATAAGATTAAAGTTTAAATACTTTGAAAGAAAAGGAATAAAGACGATTTAAATAAGTGAACAAAAATCAACCACTTAAATCACAACTTGTCCAGCTCAATTAAGAGTCTTAGTGGAATATAGTTATTATCGATCATTTGTTGACAACAAAAGAATCGGAATATATGCAAAAGGTGATAATATTTGGGATGAATGAAAAGTTGTTCAAACATATGCCTGGAAATTGGCTGGTTATCAGTAGTTACAATCTAAGAAAACAAATTAAATCACTAGAAGGCAGTTATTGATAAGTCATTCTGCCTTGTAACTTGTATGGCTAGGCATAACAAAGGCGAAGCTTGGGTTATAAATATGAGCTTGCAGGCCAGGATCAGGCTAGCAAATTAGGCTCATAATATGCTTTCAATAAAGCCACAGTCTGATTAGAATATCATACAATAAATTTCAAAATTACAGTTACATAGTGTTCTTCACACACGTGTGAGCGCGCGCACACACACACAATTTAATTAACTAATAATCATCTGTAGTTTCATGCGTTTTAGTAGACATATGATATAAGAAATTGCAATGCTTCGCTCCGAATACCAGTAAACGCATTCACAGTGTTCATGCGCTTGCAGTGAGAATAATTAGTCAATAAAATATATTAAGTTTTATATTTTAGTTTAGGACAAGGCTGGCACATGCCTTCTTGTTCTTGTGCATGTTGATTCTAAGGCATAAGACTGGCATCCTATCGAAAGCCATGTAACCCAGGGAGAGGTGGTAAAAGTGCGTAGAGAGAAATAGTTTTCTGCCTCGCCTGTTATATTTGATGGTTGACAAACCTAGTTGAGGCTCCATCCATCTCAACTTGATCAATATTGTTAACAATGCTTAAAAAACAAGTCTTGCTTCACACAGAATGGGCACAACATGGACAAGATAAAAGGCTACTTGTTTAGTTTAACAGTTTCAATATCCAAGATCTAACAATAATTGGTATATAAGAGCTTTAAATGTTCTGATCATGATCAAGTAGTTTGACCATGGCTTTTTACAATGAAAGCTATAGAGCTAAGTAACACATTATATTTGGTTGTACATCGTGCATAGCTGTGAATCTATGATCATGGGAAAAAAAGCTTAAAGATGATTTCTAAAATTCCTACGAGCTCAACCAAATAATCTAAAAAGTTAACAAGCTCGAAATATATCCAATTATTTAGTTCAGTTGTGAAAACAAGAACGAGAATGAATGCATGATACATAACAATGTACGTACGTTCCTCTACTACAACATGTATATGGGTCTCAAAATGTATCCAACTATTTAGTGCACTTGTGAAAGCAAGAACGAGAATGAATGCATGATACATAACAAGGTACGTAGTATTACTACAACATGCATATGGGTCTATGCCATCCATAAGAAAAAAGAAATAACATACAAAATCATAACCTCGCCAAGGAATGCATGTGGAAGCGACTACATCCAGAACAAATTAAAGGAACCAAAACCCTTACTCTATTGAAGCGAGCAATCACAGATATAGGAACCCAACCCTGATCATCCATATGCCGCCGCAAGAACTCGTCTTTAGATAAGTTCTGATCACTGCAAAAACAAAAAACAAGGTGCTTTCAAACTATAATATCTAAAATCACTTCATCAAACAATTATCAAACTTTACTTGCGTGATCCAACAACCTAAAGTAGTATTCAATCTGGTGCAACAGTTGAGCACGCAGAGAATCCAATGCCGGAAAAAACATGGCATTTGGAACTTGATATGGCACAAAAGGTACGGACGGCGGTTGGGGCATAATGTAGATAGGAGGAGGCACATCTGTTAAAATAGACAGTGCATACAATCAAATCGCCACAGTACATGAAGAAAACATCAAGAACATTAAAATTCTTCTTACCATGGAAGCCCATGGGATTTCCAGGGAACGGCCGGAGCGGAGGCCTCATGATGGACGGCGACATTGGCGGCGGTGGCGGGGCCCTCGGGAACGACCGAAACCCTCCTCGTGGAGGGGGATGATGGGTTCTCTGGTGATTCCACTCCTGATCACGCCGATGGTGGGCCCCACCGGTGGCGGGGCCTCTTCTGTTGCCGCCACCGAAACCACGATGGTGGTCACCACTGAAATGGGGCCCACCGTTCCGAGGGGCTCTAGGAGAAGGTTCAGACACCGGAATCTCCATGAACGCCGGGGGCAATGCCGGCCCACTTGGTGTACCACTACCGCTTCCATTGCCACTGCCGCTTCCTCCGGCGACCTGTCGGGAGGGAGACATTGGATTCTGAACCGACGTAAGGCTCAAAGATCCAGTGTCAGATTTCGGAGGTGAGGATGATGCCACTAGCAACTGCGAAATCAAACATACAACAAAACCCCTAATTTTGGATAAAACGCCAGCTTTGGATAAGAAAAGATCCTGACTTTGGATAAATTTCTCCTCTAATCTCAACTAAATCCAATCAATCGGATTTTTAAGAGATCTCACCGTGGGAGCGGAGGCCGATCCATCCGAGAGCGACTTCAACGATTCCGACGACGACGACGAATTGGCCGAGGCCTTGGCGGAATCCGAGAGCGCAGGCCAAGAGGCGGCGTCCATGACGTGGCTCGCCTCGATCGCGCCATTGAGAGGAACGCTCCACGCCGGTCTCCTCCCGCGCGAATCGGCCGCCGACGTCGCCGCCGCCGAAGTGATCTCGATCGAGGAGAGATTAGCGGTAGCAGACGACGCCATGGGGGAGAAGCTAGGGTTTGGATTTGGGATTAGGGTTTTGGGGCTGGCATTAGAAATCCATATCTAATGCAGATCCGATTAAATCGGAGTACGCACGCGGATTTGAGAGGGAGGAGGACTGGAGGAGACGGTTCTGTACAAATATATTTATATATCCGCCTGAGTCAGTGTTAGTATTGTGAATTTTGTTCCTGTTGATAAATTCTAATTTCTTTTGAAATTCAAATTTTATATCCTGTATGAAAGAGATTTAAATTTTGGAAAGTAGAGTATATAAATTCCAAAACTAGTTATTTTTTTTAGGTGGAACTAGACTCGTGGGGCCGAAATCTGAACTCACGCAATATCATCAAATTTTTTAGAACCTGCTCTGATTTCCATCTTAAAAGCCCCCCTCTAAACATTATACCAAAACTTCTAAGTTATTGTAAGAATTGAGAAGTTATATTTTATATTTTAACAAAGCTTAAATCTATATTCTTATAATAAAAAAATGAAAAAAAAAGTGTTTGAAATTTAATTCTTTTTTCTCATTTATAAAAAGTAGGATAAACAATCAAAAGTAGGTCATATAAGTAAAAGAGAACTTTATCATTATATATTGTTATTATTGTTGAGTCTTTGCATATGTTGAATATCATATCGTTATTTTATTCAAATATAGACGCACTGTGTTGCGGGGCAAAAATATGTTAAATACTCTTTAGGGTAGGCTTATATGTATAATGCTCAATAGGGAAACACTTTACCTAACATTCGCATAGATGATTTTGACTGGAATCACCTAATTTAAAAGACCTTTGACCAGAAATTGCAAGTTGAAGTTTCAATGAAGTTTTCCTGAAATTTCTTTGACAGAATATATGAATATAAAATGACCATATTGCACACGTTAATTTGAGTCAATTGATAGGAGACGTAACCCTTACATCGACTTGTGAGAAACTTTTCAGAGGATGATCATTTTTCTATCTCGGCCATTCATAGGTCTTTATAATTTCACAGCTTATGTAATGTGATCAATATCCAAGTTCAAAGCGAACCAACCCCTTAAACGTAGCATTGAATTTTGATACGATTTACAAATTAATTTATTATATAGCTTATAATTTAAAAAAAAAGGGTACATCCAACCCTTCATCGAATCACTGATATTCTTCTGTGTAAAGTACAAATTTGTTAATCATCAACCAATGTAAGCACAACAATTTCATATGAGGATTGTAGCCTAGGTAACTTTTTTTTCTCATCTTGCATTTATACTAATATTGGATAGAGTTTTTCAGTAGGTATGGGAAAGTTTACAATGTTAACCCTCCTAATATTGTATTTGTTTACACTTTTTAGTTAGTAAAAGGAGGGGAGGGGAGGGATGAAAATTAGAAAATTCAGTCATTTTTTCAATCATTCAAAAGTGGACGGATTGGGGGGGAGGGGTTTTGTTTCAAGCAGAATTTTCTTGAAATTTCAATATTGCGCTATATGAGAAAACAAATAGGTGTTCTTTGTTATTTTATTAAAATGGCATACTGGTCAAGTAGTTTCATTTCCTTTTTCATCTCCTATTCTAAACAAACACATATTATAGTGTACCATTCCATTCCCTCATTGTCTATGCAAACATAAATACATTCCATACTTTTCCCTTCCACTCTCTTCCCTTCAGTTTAAGTCAATCACTTCCCTCCCCTGCCCTCCTTTGTATTCAAACCGACCGCAGCGTAATACTCTTATCCCGTATAATAGACCAACAGAACATGAATAAGCTCAGAAAGCTGGATACAGCAAACCAAGTTTTCCTAATTGCAGCGCTGTTGTCCTTGCCTCCAAGAGTAGCTACGACATCGACACAAATTTAAAACATGTTTATGTTGGGAAAGAAATTATTTCTTAACAATTTTTCATATTTCTGATACCAGACAAACATTCATATACATATGTTGCCAGGTTCTGAATTGCACAATAAATAAAATCATTCAAAGCGTACTTATGTTTTCTTGGTAAATGTTGAGTGTTATAGTTTTATATTTTAGCATATCTTTGCGGGTTGAGCGTTCTTTTATGGGTGATACTATCTTAAAGACCTTGCCATTGCGCCAAAACTCCGAAGTTGTAGTGACGGTTGAGAGTTATATTTTTTATGTTGGGTAAATTACACTAAACCCACATGAAGTTTCAAAACCGCACTAAACCCCCCATAACTTTTGTAGAAAGCCCTCAACATATTTTAGGTAAATTACATTAAACCCCCAATTACTTTCCAAATTCCTTTTTATGTTGTTTTTTTTTCTAATTTGTGGGGTTATCTACAAAACTCGGAAAGTTGTTGGGGGTTTAGTGCGATTTTGAAAGTTCATGGGGGCTTACTGCAAAATACACTAAAAGATCAAGGGTGCAATTTAACCTTTTACGTTCTAACCACATTAAACCAGCACGTTTTCAGCCCATCCAATTCAGTAGAGGAACTCAAAAAGCATAAACAAATGAATCATAAATGAAAAAGTGTTAATTACAAAGTAATCAGTGGATTAGCAATTAAACCATGAACATATATAAGAAAGCAATGAAAGATTGGAGAGTACATATATGTACCTGGAGGAGTATCAGGAGCCCCAGCTGCCAGAAATAACAAAATTTTCAAAAGAAAAATACTTAATTAGTATCGGTTCTTAAATGCATTCCATTTAATAGTTTATAAAAAAAAATTGCATTCTACTTAATAAAACAGCATGTTAAGAATTACCAGGCGAAATGCCGCAACTGCTGTTAACAGAAAAAGAAAGCACCCCACAACGCTTGGGAAGCTGAAGCACGCTGCTGAGATCAATATTGAAACGTTTGGGAATCTCAGGATTTGTAAATATTGAGCAGAGGCACGCCAGATCATTCGCGAGCTCACCCTTCAGGGGCCGACGACAACTCTCTGGCGGGCTCGTAGAGTTCAGGTATGGAGCACAGGACGCCAGCTTCATCGCGCACGCAGGGATTTGCTGTGCTGATGCTGAAACGATTGACATCGAAATCATCAGTGTTGTTATCGTTTGCCATGTTCCCTCTCTTTTGATTATGATGAGGTGAGAAGCTAACTCACTAAGACTTTATGTATTATAAGTTGAGCGTCCATTGATCTGATGATTATGTGATTTTTTGAAGTGTTTTGATGTTATTGTTGGTCGAACAAACCGCATTAAATGTCAGTGTTCTTCTTCTTGATTGTTAGTATTTTCTATCTTGTGACTGTGGTTGGCTTCCGAGTTGCGGAGGCCATAGTAGGGGAAGGGACTACAATCCCCAACAGATTTATATCTATGTCTACTTGTTATCAGCTAGTAAATGATTACCTTGGAATAGTAAGAGGCATTTGCTGAGTTTTAACTTTCCCTACTTTTAATTTTCTCATTAACTTTCTGATGTGGGATAACTTAGCAATCTATGCATAATGTTAGGGGCCATTGGGCCATGTTTACATAGTACTTCTTCATCCATTGAATCCTACATCCTTTGGTATTCTCAAGACTTTGTTTCGTTCAGCATCAAATGTGATCAACTGTCCACCAGCTAACCAACCTAGTTGGAAAAAGCATTGTTCTCTTGTTGAAAAGTTGGAAAAAGCATGGAGTGATCAAACCAACCAAATTATTTTTATTATTATAACAGTTTCCACAAAATAATTGGAGTACATTATACAAGCCCTTAAAGAGCAGAAAGAAATGCCTTATTGCTAAAGTACAAAAGAAATCGACAAATTAAGGATGACGATGATCCTATGCGATGAGCGACCACCAGAACAAGAAGAACGTAGCTAAGCCTGACAATCCGAACCAAGTTGTGCTGCGCGCAGCATTGCTGTTATCCCCAGGAGTAGCTGCAAATAACACCAAAAGATTATGAATCAAAACATTCGGAATCATCGTTAGTGAATAGCGTGTACAAAATATGTTTTATGTACATTTGATATACAAATCACTTTTTGTTATACAAATTCATAAAGGCTAGGTGGACAGTATTAGAAACATACACATTTAAGATGACTTTGTTAGGTGTACTCAATGATCTGCTAAGTGGATTTTAGGGACTGACTGTAACTATCAAAATCCCTAACCATTATAGCTGAAACCTAGACTCACATAGATGTGTTAATTTTTTAAAAATTCGCCTTAAATTCGTGGCTGGTGGGATTTGAACCTGAGTTGCTCTGATACGGTGTTAAAAGTCACTGACTATTACAACTAACCGAAGTTGTGGTGAGGATGGTAATGGCCGAAGTTTATATTTTTATATTCTAACAACAACAAATCAAAATGAAGCATTTTATGATTGGAAATTAGCTCCATATTTATTTTTGAAATGTATTTTCAATGAACTGCATAGTTTAGTTATGATGCAGAACGCATAACGAATAAATTCATGGAAAAGTGGGACATTCACGAGTCAAATACGAAAGGTTGAATTATTGACTTGCCCACAAAAAAAAAACAACAATAACCATATCTCCCAATCCGAAAGGTTGAATCCTGACATATCATTTATGAAAATCGTAAGTCCTACTCATTATTTGTGTGCAGGAGACTACTCTTTTTAAGATGCTTAGACCTGTGAACCAAGAACATGAACCTGAACCGAAAAGATGTATCTGTACCTGGAGGAACTATCGAGTGTCCAGGAGCTCCAGCTGCAATCAACATCAAAATTCAAAAACAAAAACAAAAAGAATCAGAAATTATTGATCAAAAGAACCGGCCATAATCATAATCACGATAACTCTGAATAAATTACCTGTAGAGTTGGCACAAGCGATGTTATTAGAGAAAGAAGGCATCCCACAGTGCTTAGGCAACTGAAGCGCCGAGTTGAGATCAATATGGAAAGCCTTGAGAATACTGGGGTCGTTAAAGATCGAGCAGAGGCACTTCAGGTCATTCGTCAGCGCATCCTTTAACGGGCCGCAGCAGCTCTCCGGTGGGCTCGTCGAGTTTATGTACGGCCCGCACGGCACGAGTGATGACGCGCAGGTTTCCACTTGCTGCGCTGATCCAGTCGTGGTCAACGAGGCTATCAGCAGAACCGCAATCGCCATGGCCGCGTTCATGGTTGGATGACGTTGAAGACGGTGAAGGGGAGTGCGCAACACGGGGCTTTATATATGGCGTGTAGAATCAACTTGTGAACTTTTCTTAAGCCTTTTCCTGTCATTTTGGTTGGTGGGTCAAGAAGAGAATTTTTAAAATCCTTCCATTATATATAAAACTGCGTTTGAAAATGGGAGAGATGAAAAATATGTCAAATGCGAATGAAGACCGGGGCAGGTAATGTGCTGACCAAGTCTTTGTCTTGCTGGTCTTTGCTTCTCATTTTGGACTTTTCCCTTTGACCAATGAAAATTGCTCTATATGTCTATATGATAACTTAAAGTCTGCATCAAATGTACAGCTGAAAAAGGTGGAATAATATAAAAAACAAATACCTCTTGAACAAGGAAAGGTATGGAATCAATGCAGTCACAGATGGTGGCTTTATATATAT
>JBAKGM010000002.1:1729747-1759692 GCA_037177215.1 Asparagus racemosus
TCCTTATAAAAAGGCACGCTGTAATTCTGTAATTTGTTTGCAAAATATAAATTTGTAACAGATTGGTTTTACAGATTCAACGATAATGTCTCCTGCAACTATTTTTCCCGCGAACAGGTTATAACCCCCAAATTTTATCCACTATTGCTCATTAAACACAATTATAGTTAACTATGACTACTTCAAAATTCTCAATTTTGATGAGTTATTCCACAAATTTAGATTTTTTTTGTTCGTTACGTCTCAAAGGCAAATAATTAAATGAACCTCAAAATTTCTGATTTTCATGGCCTATAAATTCAGAATTTTTGTAAATATTTGTTATAGGCCTAATTGCAGTTAATTATAGGTACATCAATATTCACAATTTTCATGAGTTATAACCTATGATTTTTCTAAAATTTCATTTGTTTAGGCAGAATAGAAAATACATTTTATTTATTAAAAAATCGTGACTTTAATTATAACCAACAATTTTCATCAGTTTCCGTTCTTTAATGTAGTAGCAAACAAATATGTGCGCTTTAAAATTCACGATTTTCATGGCCTATAACCCAGTTTTTGCCAATCTTTGTTCATTTCGACCCAAATGCAATTAGTTATACGTACTTAAAAATTCGCAACATTCATGAGCTATAACTCACACTTTTTATCAATTTTCGTTCTTTGACAGAATAGTAAATAAGCATGAGCAATTCAAAATTCATCGTATTTACGAGATATTAACCATGACTTTTATCCGTTTTTATTCATATCGACTCAATAGCAATTAATTGTGCGAAATACAGTACTCAGGATTTTCATGAGTTATAATCCCCGATTTTTATCCATTACTGCACATTCAACCTAACTACACTTAATTATGACTACATCAAATTTCTCGATTTTTGATGGGTTATAATTTGCAAATTTGGAAATTTTTGTTTGGAACTAATTATACGAACTTAAAAATCCACAATTTTCATGGGTAATAACCTACATTTTGACAATTTTTCTTTTTTCAACCTAATCGCAATTTATGCGTACATAAACATTCACGGTTTTTTTGAGCTAAAACCCATGATTTTTATTCATTATCGTTCATTCAACCCAATTGCACTTAATTATGACTACATCAAAACTCTTGATTTTGTTGGGTCATAATCCATGATTTTAGAAGCTTTTATTGTTTCATCTCAATGGCAACTAATTATATGAACCTCAAAATTCGCAAATTTCATGAGCTATAACCCACATCTTTATCAATTTTTTCCGACCTAATAACATTTAATTATGCGTATATCAACATTCACAATTTTCATGGGTTATAACCAATGATTTTTGTTAATTTTCATTTGCTTTGACCCAATAGCAAATAAGTTTTATTTCTTCAAAAATCGTGAATTTCATTGGCTGCAACCAACAATTTTGGGCAATTTTCGTTCTCTAACCTAGTGGTAAATAAATATGTGTGCCTTAAAATTCACTAGTTTTATGGTCTATAACCCACGATTTTAGTTAATTTTTGTTCATTTCAACCCAATTGCAATTAGTTATACGTACTTAAAAATTCACGATTTTCATGAGCTATAACTTGCATTTTTTGTACATTTTTGTTCTTTGACATAATGATAATAAGCATGCCTACTTCCAAATTCATGGTTTTCATAGGCTATTGTGCATGATGTTTGCCCCTTTTTGTTCGCATCGACCCAATAAAAAGTAATTGTGCGAACTTCAATAGTCGCAATTTTCATGTAGTTATAACCCCCAATTTTATCCTTCATTGCTCATTCGACCCAATTATAGTTAACTATGACTACTTCAAAATTCTCAATTTTGATGGGTTATAATATATGATTTTGTAAATATTTCTTCATTTTGTCTCAATGATAACTAATTCTACAACTTAAAAGTCCGCAATTTTCATGTGCTATAATCCACATTTTTGTCAATTTTTTTGGCTCAGTCACAATTAATTATGTGTATATCAACATTAGCTGTTTTCACAGAGGCTATAACCCTTCATTTTGTAAATTTGTGGCAAATAAATATACATGCCTTAAAATTCACGATTTTCATGGCTTATAACCCACGTGTTTTTGTCAATTTTTGTTCTTCGACATGAAAAATAAGCATGCATACTTCAAAATTCATGAATTTCATGGGTTATTATCTATGATTTTGTCCAATTTTGTTCATGTAGACCCAATAACAACTAATTGTGAAAACTTCCATAGTCGAAATATTCATAGGTTATTATACCTGATTTTTATCCATTGTTGCTCCTTCGACCCAATTACACTTAATTATGACTACATCAAATATCTTGATTTTGATGGGTTATAATCCATGATTTTGGGAATTTTTCTTCATTTCGACTCAATGTCAACTAATTATATGAACTTCAATTTGCGATTTTCATAGGCTATAATCCACATTTTTGAGAATTTTTCTTTATTTTCGGCCTAATTGCAATTAATTATGCGTACATCAACATTTTCGATTTTTATGAGGTATAAGACTTGATTTTTATACATTATCACTCATTCAACCCAATTGTACTTAATTATGACGATATCAAAATTCTCGATTTTGATGGGTCATAATCCACGATTTTGAAATTTTTTGTTCGTTTTGTCTCAATGGCAACTAATTTATGAACTTCAAAATTCAGGATTTTCATGTGCAATAACCCAAAATTGTCAATTTTTCTTTTTTTTGGACCTAATCGCATTTAGTTATGCGTACATCAACATTCACGATTTTCATTGGTTATAACACATGATTATTGTGAATTTCATTCATTTCGACCCATTAGCAAATACGTTTTATTTCTTTGAAAATCCCGATTTTCATTGGTTACAACCAACAATTTTTGGCAGTTTTTGTTCTTTAACCCAGTGGCAAATAAATACATGCGCCTTAAATTTCACAAGTTTCATGGTCTGTAATCCACAATTTTTGACATTTTTTGTTTGTTTCAACCCAATTGCTATTAGTTATACATACTTAAAAATTCGCGATTTTCATGAGCTATAACCTATGCTTTTTGTACGTTTTCATTCTTTGACATAATGATAAATAAGCATGCGTACTTCCAATTTCATGGTTTTCATTGGTTATTGTCGGTGATGTTTGTCCATTTTTATTCGTAACGACCTAATAGCAATTAATTGTGTGAACTTTAATAGCCGTGATTTTCATGGGTTATAACCCCCAATTTTTATCCATTATCGCTCATTCGACCAAATTATAGTTAATAATGCATTTCTTACAATTCACGATTTTCATAGTTTATAACCAATGATTTTTATAAATTTTTATTCTTTTTAATTATACGTACTTAAAAATTCACAATTTTCATGAGATAAAACTCACGTTTTTTATCAATTTTTGTTCTACATAATGATATATAAGCATGGGTACTTCAAAATTTATGGTTTTCACAGGCTATTGTCCATAGTTTTGTCCAATTTTGTTCGTATCAACCCGAGAGCAATAAATTGTGCAAACTTCAATGTTCGCGATTTTCATGAGCTATAATTCACGTTTTAATGGCCTATAACCCACAGTTTGTCAAATTTTGTCAATTACGATTCAATTGCAATTAGTTATGCATACTGAAAAATCTGCGATTTTCATGAGCTATAAGTCACGTTTTTAGTAATTTTCATTCTACGACATAATGACAAATAAGCACGCTTACTTTGAAATTCATGAATTTCATGGGCTATTATTCATGATTTTTGTACAATTTTATTCGTACTGACCCAATAGCAATTAAATGTGAACTTCCCTAGTCGCAATTTTCACGGAATACAACACTCGATTTTTATCAATTGTCCCTCATTCGACCCAATTACACTTAATTAAGACTACATCAAAATTCTCGATTTTGATGGGTTTTAATCCATGATTTTGGAAATTTTTCATCATTTCGTCTCCATGAGTAACTAATTATATGAACTTCAAAATTGGTAATTTTTATGGGCTATAACCCACATTTTTGTCAATTTTTCTTTTTGGCCTAATCATAATAAATTATGTGTACATCAACCCTTGTAATTTTCATGGGCTATAACCCATGATATTTATTCATTTATCGCTCATTTGACACAATTGCACTTAATTATGACTACATCAAAATTCTCAATTTTGATGAGTTATAATGCACACTATTGGAAATTTTTATTCGTCTCTCAATGGCAACTAATTATATGAACTTTAAAATTCACAATCTTTATAGGCTAGAACCAAAATTTTGTCAATTTTTCTTTTTTTGGCCTAATCGCAATTAGTTATGCGTATATCAACATTCGCGATTTTCATAGGCTATATTATTCATGATTTTTATGAATTTTCATTTGTTTAGAAAATTCGTTTTATTTTTGTAAAAATTGTTATTTTTATTGGATGCAACCAACAACTTTTTATAGTTTTCGTTCTTTAACTCCATGGCAAATAAATATGTGTGCCTTAAAATTCACAATTCTAATGACCTATAACCCACAATTTTTTTTAAAGTTTTGTTCTTTTCCACCCAACTGCAATTAGTTATACATATTTAAAAATTCGCGATTTTCATGAGGTATAACCTACACTTTTTGTACATGCTCGT
Organism: Asparagus racemosus; assembly: GCA_037177215.1. NCBI lineage: Eukaryota > Viridiplantae > Streptophyta > Magnoliopsida > Asparagales > Asparagaceae > Asparagus > Asparagus racemosus. Next base: position 1,734,348 of record JBAKGM010000002.1, read on the forward strand.
TCTTTAACATACTGATAAATAAGCATGTGTACTTCCAATTTCATGGTTTCATGGCCTATTGTCCGTGATGTTTGTCCATTTTTGTTCGTAACCACCCAATAGCAATTAGTTGGGTGAACTTTAATTGTTGCGATTTTTATGGTTTATAACCCCGAATTTTTATCCATTATCACTCATTCAACCAAATTATAGTTAATTATGTGTTCCTTAAAATTCACGATTTTCATAGTTTATAACCCACGATTATTATAAATTTTGTTCTTTTCGACCCAATAGCAATTATTTATACAAACTTAAAAATTCACAATTTTCATGAGATAAAACTCACGCTTTTTGTCAATTTTTATTCTTTTACATAATGATATATAAGCATGCATACTTCAAAATTCATGGTTTTCATAGGCTATTGTCCATGATTTTTGTTCAGTTTGTCTCAATGACAACTAATTATATGTACTTAAAAATTCACGATTTTCATGTCCTTCCACCCACATTTTAGTCAAAATATCTTTTTTCCAACATAATCGCAATGATTTATGCACACATCAGCATTTGTGATTTTCATGGGCTATAACCCTTGATGTTTTGTAAATTTGTGGCAAATAAAAATGTGCCTTAAAATTCACATTTTAATGGCCTATAACCCACAGATTTTGTCAATTTTTGTTCCTTATGCTTCAATGGCAATTAGTTATGCACACTGAAAAAATTCGTAATTTTCATGAGCTATAACTCACGTTTTTGTTAATTGACATAATGATAAATAAGCATGTGTACTTCGAAATATATGGATTTCATGGGCTTTTGTCCATGATTTTTGTATAATTTTGTTCATATCAACCAAATAGCAATTACTTGTGAAAACTTCCCTAGTAGCAATTTTCATGGGTTATAACCACTGATTTTTATTTATTATCACTCATTCAACCCAATTACACTTAATTATGACAACATCAAAATTTGCGATTTTCATAGGCTACCCACTTATTTGTAAATTTTATCATTTATTCGGCCTAGTCGCAATTAATTATGAACACATCAACATTTGTAATTTTCATGGGCTTATAACCTATGATTTTTATTCATTATCGCTGATTCGACACAACTGCACTTAATTATGACTACATCAAAATTCTCGATTTTGATGGGTTATAATGCATGATCTTGGAAATTTTTGTTCGTTTTGTGTCAATGTCAACTAATTGTGTGAACTTCAAAATTCCCAATATTCACGAGCTCGAACCAAATTTTTGTCAATTTCTTTTTTTTTTGCCTAATCACAATTAGTTATGCATACAACATTTGCGATTTTCATGGGCTATATAACCCATGATTTTTGTGAATTTTCATTCATTTTGACCCAATGGCAAATACGTTTTATTTCAGTAAAAATTGTGATTTTCATTGGATACACTAACACTTTTCGATAGTTTTTGTTCTTTAACCCTGTGGCAAATAAATATGCGTTCCTTAAAATTCATGAATTTAATGGCCTATAACTCGCAACTTTTGTACATATTTGTTCTTTGACATAATGATAAATAAGCATGTGCACCTCCAAATTCATGGTATTCATGGGCTATTGTCCATGATGTTTGTACATTTTTGTTTGTATCGACCCAATAACAATTAATTATACAAACTTCAATAGTCGCGATCATGGTTATAACCCCCAATTTTTATCCATTTTCGCTCATTAGACCCAATTATAGTTAACTATGACTACTTCAACATTCTCGATTTTGATGAGTTATCCTAGAAATTTGGATATTTTTGTTCAATACATCTCAATGCAAATAATTAAATGAACCTCAAAATTTGTCATTTTCATGGCCTATAAATCAGAATTTTTGTAAATCTTTATTTTTCTGGCCTAGTTGCAGTTATTTACGGGTACATAAACATTCACAATTTTCATCAGCTATAACTAATGATTCTTCTAAATTTTCATTTGTTTCCACCGAATAGCAAATGAGTTTTATTTATTAAAAAATCGTGACTTTAATTACAACTAACAATTTTTAGCAATTTGTGTTCTTTAACCCAATACCAAATAAATATGCGTGCTTTAAAATTCACAATTTTCACGGCCCATAACCCATAATTTTTGTCAATCTTTGTTCATTTCGACCCAAATGCAATTAGTTATACATACTTAAAAAATTCACAATTTTTATGAGCTATATAACACATGCTTTTTACAATTTTTTGTTCTTTGACAGAATGATAAAAAGCATGCGCAATTCAAATTCATCATATTTACTAGATATTAACCATGATTTTTGTCCATTTTTGTTTGTATCGATCCAATAGCAATTAATTGTGCGAACTACAGTAGTCACGATTTTCATGGGTTACAATCGTCAATTTTATCCATTATCGCACATTCAACCTAATAACACTTAATTATGACTACATCAAATTTCTCAATTTTGATGGGTTATAATTTGCGATTTTGGAAATTTTTGTTCGTTTCGTCTCAATGACAACTAATTATACGCGCTTAAAAATTCATAATTGTCATGGGCCATAACCCACATTTTGATTTTTTTTCTTTTTTTGGCCTAATCACAATTAATTATGCGTACATAAACATTCGCGATTTTCTTGAGCTATAACCCATGATTCTTATTCATTATCGCTCATTCAACCCAAGTGCACTTAATTATGACTACATCAAAATTCTTGATTTTGTTGGGTCATAATCCATGATTTCAGAAATTTTTGTTTGTTTCGTCTCAATAGCAACTAATTATATGAATTTCAAAATTTGCGATTTTCATGAGGTATAACCCACATCTTTGTCAATTTTTTTGACCTAATCACATGTAATTATGCGTATATCAACATTTCTGATTTTCATGTGCTATAACCCATGATTTTTGTTTTTTATTTGTTTTGACTCAACCGCAAATAAGTTTTATTTCTTCAAAAATCGTGACTTTCATTGGCTACAACCAACAAATTTTTACAGTTCTCGTTCTTTGACCTAGTGGTAAATAAATGTGTACATTAAAATTCACGAGTTTCATGGCCTATAACCCACGATTTTTATTAATTTCTTTTCATCCACTCAATTGCAATTAGTTATACGTACTTAAATATTTGCGATTTTCATGAGCTATAACCCACGCTTTTTGAACATTTTTGTTCTTTGACATATTAGTTATGCGTACTTAACAAATTTGCGATTTCCATGAGCTATTACCTACACTTTTTGTACATTTTTGTTCTTTGACATAATGATAATAAGCATGCATACTTCTAATTTCATGGTTTTAATTGGCTATTGTTCATGATGTTTGTCCAATTTTTGCTCGCATCAACCCAATAACAATTAATTGTGCGGACTTCAATAGTTGTGACTTTCATTGGTTATAACCCCATATTTTTATCCATTATCGATCATTCGACCCAATTATAGTTAACTATGACAATTTCAAAATTATCGCGTTTGATGGGGTATAATTCATGATTTTGGAAAATTTTCTTCATTTTGTCTAAATGACAACTAATTATACAATTTAAAAGTTCACGATTTTTCATGTGCTATAATCCACATTTTTGTCAAATTTTCTTTTTTTTGGGGGGGGGGGGGCTCAATTACAATTAATTATGTGCATATCAACATTAGCAATTTTTGTGGGCTATAACCCTTCATATTTGTAAATTTGTGGCAAATAAATATACGTGCCTTAAAATTCACGATTTTCATGGCTTACAACCCACGTTGTTTTTGTCAATATTTATTCTTTTCGTTACAATGGCGATTAGTTATATGTCCTTAAAAACTTGCAATTTTCATGAGCTATGTAACTCACGATTTTATCAATTTTTGTTCTTCGACATAATGACAAATAAGCATGCATACTTCAAAATTCATGATTTTCATGGGTTATTGTCCATGATTTTTATCCAATTTTGTTCATGTCGACCCAATAATAACAAATTGTGATAATTTCCATAGTCAAAGTTTTCATGGGTTATAACACCCAATTTTTATCCATTGCCGCTCATTCGACACAATTAGAGTTATTTATGACTACATCAAAATTCTCAATTTTGATGGGTTATAATCCATACTTTTGGAAATCTTTCTTCATTTCGTCTCAATGTCAACTAATTATATGATTCAAAATTTGCGATTTTCAAGGGCTATAACGTACATTTTGTGAATTTTCTTTTTTTCAGCCTAATCGCAATTAATTATGCGTACATCAACATTTGCGAGTTTTATGAGCTACAGCCAATGATTTTTATACATTATCGCTCATTCAATCCAATTGTACTTAATTATAACTATATCAAAATTCTTGATTTTGATGGGTCATTATCCATGATTTTGCAAATTTTTTGTCGTTTCGTCCCAATGGCAGCTAATTATATGAACTTCAAATTTCACGATTTTCATGTGCTATAACCCACATTTGTAAATTTTTCTTTTTTTCCGACCTAATCGCATTTAGTTATGCGTACATCAATATTTGCGGTTTTCATGGGCTGTGACTCATGATTTTTGTGAATTTTCATTCCTTTTGACCCGGTGGCAAATACGTTTTATTTCTTGAAAATCGTGATTTTCATTGGCTACAACCAACAATTTTTGGCAATTGTTTTTTTAACGCAGTGGCAAATAAATATGTGTGCCTTAAAATTCACTAGTTTCTTAAAATTCACTAGTTTCATGGTCTATAACCCGCAATTGTTTGTTAATTTTTGTTCTTTTCAATCGAATTGCAATTAGTTGTACGTACTTAAAAATTCGCGATTTTCATGAGCTATAACCTACGCTTTTTGTGCATTTTTGTTTGTTGAGATAATGATAAATAAGCATGCGTACTTCTAATTTCATGGTTTTCCATGGGCTATTGTCCATGATGTTTGTCCATTTTTGTTCATAACGACCCAATAGCAATTAATTGTGCAAACCTTAATAGTTATGATTTGCATGGTTATAACCCCAAATTTTAATCCATTATCGCTCATTCGACCCAATTATACTTAATTATGCGTTCCTTAAAATTCACGATTTTTATGGTTTATAACCCACGACTTTTTATCATTTTTTGTTCTTTTCACCCCAATAGCAATTAGTTATACGTACTTAAAAATTCACGATTTTCATAAGCTAAAACTCACGCTTTCTATCAGTTTTTGCCCTTTTACATAATGATAAATAAGCATGCAAACTTCAAAATTCATGGTCTTCGTGAACTGTCCATGATTTTCATCCATTTTTGTTCGTATCAACCTGAGAGCACTAAATTGTGCAAACTTCAATGGTCGCGATTTTCATGGGCAATAAACCCTAATTTTTATCCATTATTTATTGCTCATTCGACCCAATTACACTTAATTATGACTACATCAAAATTCTTGATTTTGATGGGTTATAATCTGCGATTTGGAAATTTTTGTTTGTTTTGTCTCAATGACAACTAATTATACGTTCTTAAAATTTTGCGATTTTCATGTACTATAACCCACTTTTTAGTCAGTTTTTCTTTTTTTTGGCCTAATCGAAATTTTCATACACCATAACCCACATTTTAGTCAGTTTTTCATTTTTTGGCCTAATCGCAATTTTTTGTGCACACATCAACATTCGTGATTTTCATAGGCTATAACTCTTGATTTTTGTAAATTTGTGACAAATAAAATCATGTGCCTTAAAAATCACGATTTAATGGCCTAGTACCCACAATTTTTGTCAATTTTTGTTCTTTACGATTCAATGACAATTAGTTATGCATACTTAAAAATTCGCGATTTTCATAAGCTATAACTCATGTTTTTGCTAATTTTCGTTCGACATAATAACAAATAAGTATGCGTACTTCGAAATTCATGGATTTCATGGGCTACAATCCTTGCTTTTTGTCCAGTGTTGTTCGTATCGACAAAACTCGCGATTTTCATGGGTCATCACCACCGATTTTTATCCATTGTCACTCATTCAACCCAATTACACTTAATTATGACAACATCAAAATTCGCGATGTTCATGGGATATAACCCAATTTTTTGTAAATTTGTCCATTTATTCGGCCTAGTCCCAATTAATTATGAGTACAACAACATTTTCAATTTTCATGGGCAACCTATGATTTTTATTCATTATCGCTGATTCGACACGATTGCACTTAATTATGACGTCAAAATTCTCAATTTTGATGGGTTATAATACATGATTTTGGAAATTTTTGTTCGTATTTGTCTCAATGGCAACTAATTATATGAACTTTAAAATTCACGATATTCATGGGCTAGAACCAAATTTTTGTCAATTTCTCTTTTTTTAGCCTAATTGCAATTAGTTATGCATATATTAACATTCGCGATTTTCATGGGCTGTATAACCCATGATTTTTGTGAATTTTCATTCGTTTTGACCTAATTGCAAACATGTTTTATTTCTGTAAAATTCGCGATTTAAAGGCTTATAACCATAGTTTTTATCAATTTGTGTTCTTTTTGATCTAATGGCAATTTATTATGCATATTTAAAAATTCGAGATTTTCATGAGCTATAATTCACGTTTTTGCTAATTTTTGTTCGATAAAATGACAAATAAACACGCGTACTAAGAAATTCATAGAGTTCATGGGCTTTTATCCATGATTTTTGTCCAATTTTGTTCGTATTTGGTGTCATGGGCTTTTATCCATTATTTTTGTCCAATTTTGTTCGTATCGACCAAATAGCAATTACTTGTGAAAACTTCCACAGTCTGAATTTTCATGGGTTATAACCACCGTTATTTATCCATTGCTACTCATTCAACCCAATTACACTTAATTATGACTACATCAAAATTCACGATTTTCATTGGCTATAATCCACATTTTTTGTAAAATTTTTCATTTATTCGGCCTAGTTGCAATTAATTGTGTACATCAACATTTGCAATTTTCACAGGCTATAACCCATGATTTTTATTCATTATCGCTGATTGTACACAATTGCACTTAATTATGACTACATCAAAATTCTCGATTTTGATGGGTTATAATGCACGATTTTGGAAATTTTTGTTCATTTTGTCTCAATGGCAGCTAATTATATAAACGTTAAAATTCACGATCTTCGCGAGCTAGAACCAAATTAATGTCAATTTTTCTTTTTTTCGGCCTAACCGCAATTAGTTATGTGTACATCAAAATTCACGATTTTCATGGGCTATATAACCCATGATTTTTGTGAATTTTCATTCATTCTGACCCAATAGCAAATACATTTTATTTCAGTAAAAATTGTGATTTTCATTGGATACAACCAATAATTTTCAATAGTTTTCGTTCTTTAACCTTGTGGTAAGTAAATGTGTGCTTTAAAATTCACGATTTTAATGGACTATAACCCATGATTTTTGTCAAATTTTGTTCTTTTCAACCCAATTGCAATGAGTTATACGTACTTAAAAATTCGTGATTTTCATGAGCTACAACCTACGATTGTTGTACATTTTTGTTCTTTGGCATAATGATAAATAAGCAAGCGTACTTCCAAATTCATGGTTTTCATAGGCTATTGTCCATGATGTTTGACCATTTTTTTTTGTATTGACCCAATAACATTTAATTGTGCGAACTTCAAAAGTCGCGATCATGGGTTATAGCCCCCACTTTTTATCCATTATCGCTCATTAAATGTAATTAAAGTTAACTATGACCCTTCAAAATTCTCGATTTTGATGAGTCAACTCACGAGTTTGGTTATTTTTGTTCCTTACGTCTCAATGGCAAATAATTAACTGAACCACAAAATTTGTGATTTCATGGTCTATAAATAAGAATTTTTGTAAATCTTTGTTTTTCGGCCTAATTGCACTTAATTGTGGGTACATCAACATTTGCAATTTTCATATGCTATAACCTATGATTTTCTAAATTTTCATTTGCTTCGACCGAATAGCAAGTAAGTTTTATTTATTCAAAAATCGTGACTTTCATTATAACCAACAAATTACAACAGTTTTCATTCATTAACCCACTGTAAATTAATGTGCGATTTAAAATTCACGATTTTCATGGCCTATAACCCACGATTTTTGTCAATCTTCATTAATTTCGACCCAAATGCAATTAGTTATACATACTTAAAAATGCACAATTTTCATGAGCTATAACTCACGCTTTTTATCAATTTTCGCTCTTTGACAGAATGATAAATTGGCATGCGCAATGCAAAATTCATTGTATTCATGAGATATTAACCATAATTTTTGTCCATTTTTGTTCGTATCAACCCAATAACAAATTATTGTGCAAACTACAGTAGTCACGATTTTCATGGTTATAATCCCCAATTTTTATCCATTATCGCTCGTTCGGCCTAATTACACCTAATTATGACTACATCAAATTTCTCGATTGTAATGGGTTATTATAATATGCAATTTTGAAAATTTTTGTTCGTTTCGTTTCGTCTCAATGACAACTAATTATACGAGCTTAAAAATTTGCCATTTCCATTGGCTATAACCCACATTTTGTCAAAAATTTTTTCGATTCGCTATTTTCTTGAGATATAACCCATGATTTTTATTCTTTATCGCTCATTCAACCCAATTGCACTTAATTATGACTATATCAAAATTCTTAATTTTGTTGGATTATCCAATTGCACTTAATTATGACTGCATCAAAATTCTTGATTTTGTTGGGTTATAATCCACGGTTTTGGAAATATTTGTCCGTTTTGTCTCAATGGCAACTAATTATATCAACTTCAAAGTTCGTGATTTTCATAAGCAATAACCCACATTTTTGTCAATTTTTCTTTTTTCGAGCTAATCACATTTCATTATGCATATATCAACACTCGCAATTTTCATGGGCTATAACCCGTGATTTCTTTTAATTTGTATTTGTTTTGACCCACTAGCAAACAAGTGTTATTTCTTCAAAAATCGTAATTTTCATTGGCTACATTTTTGATAGTTTTTGTTCTTTAACCCTGTGCTAAATAAATGTGCCTTAAATTTCACGAGTTTCATGACCTATAACACACGAAGTTTTTTTTAATTTTATTTTGACCCAATTGCAATTAGTTATACGTACTTAAATATTTGTGACTTCCATGAGCTATAACCTGCACTTTTTGTACATTTTTGTTCTTTGACATAATGATAATAAGCACGTGTACTTCCAAGTTCATGGTTTTCATGGGCTATTGTCCAAGATGTTTGTCCATTTTTATCCACATCGACCGAATTACAATTAATTGTGCGAACTTCAATAGTCACTATTTTCATGGATTATAAACCTCAATTTTTATCCATTATCGCTCATTCGACCCAATTATAGTTAACTATGACTACAAAATTCTCGATTATTTCGATGGGATATCCCATGAATTTGGATATTTTTGGTTGTTACATCGTAATGGCAAATAATTAAATGAACCTCAAAATTTAAGATTTTCATGGTCTATAAATCAGAATTTTTGTAAATCTTTGTTTTTTCAGCCTAATTGAAGTTAATTAAGGCTACATCAACAATTCACGAATTTCATGAGCTATAACTCACGCTTTTTATCAATTTTTGTTCTTCAATAGAATGATAAATAAGCATGCGCAATTCAAAATCCATGGTATTTACGAGATATTGTCCATGATTTTTGTCCATTTTTGTCCATATTGACCCAATAGCAATTAATTATGCGAACTACAATAGTCGTGATTTTCGTGGGTTATAATTCCTAATTTTTATCCATTATAACTCATTCGAAGTGATTACACTTAATTATGACTACATCAAAATTCTCGATTTTGATGGGTTATAATCCCCAATTATGGAAATTTTCAGTGTTCAAAAACACAGATTATGCGATCGAGTAATTGGCTGAATACTCATCTCTGGCTTCAAAACGAATCAAACTACTGAAGATACGCTATATTTTGTGGCCATGGTCCTCCTTATTTCATTTTTTGAATTTTTTAATGAGTAAGCCAGCTGCCTTTTACCCCCCTTTTGTCTCCGTCTTTCATTATGCACTAGCACTACTGATTTCTAAATTTTTTAATGCAATAGAACAGATGCTCAACTCTCTTTGTTTCTGTTTTTGTCAAAAAGTAACAATCAGTGGACCTTACAAACCACCAGTAAGCCATCAATGAACATGTCACATATTTATTTCAGGACATCTTTGACCAAGAGTAAACTATCAAGCTCTTAATAGTTCTATTAGTTTAGTAGCTTAACTATTTTATTACATTTCAAGTTGTTTATATGTTTTGACATTTTTATTTAATTAGTAATCGCAGTTGTTGCAGCAGGTGAAGAATTTTTAAACTATCTATGTCATAAGTTTATATCATTGCTTAAGTGCATATTTGTTAGTCACTTTCCTTGGTATATTTTCTATTTCTCATGAATTTTATAGTTTTTAATATATGATAATTAATATAAATACAAGTATATTTTTAGTCTAATCCACATAATTCCGTTGATGCAGGATAATCCTTGGTCATTGATCAAAAATGTTAGGATTTACATTTCTATTTTAATAATATTTGATGTAATCTCCATTTTTAGGTAAAATTTCCTTAGGATTTGATTTATGATTTTTAGGATCTCCGAGATTTTATTTTGTCAAGATTTTATCTTAGTTTTCTTTCATTAGGATTTGATTTGCTTTCTAATTTTAGTGTTCTACTTCTATAGCATGTGAATTGCTAAGTTTTGGCAAGTGAGGTGTCGGGATATGAGGCCCTTGGGTGTGAGAGCCCTTAGGTGTGAAGCTATGTTGCATGGATACGGCTACGGGTACGTATGCCGATACGGGTACGGGTAAGAAACATGGCAAATTTATAAAAGGTAGGGTACGGGGACATGGCAATATTAATATTTATATACACATATATTGTATATTGGAATTCATAATCTATATGAGAACAAGAATGAGAATTGAAATTTCCATAACATTTTTATGTTTCTTTTATTATGTGGATTATAAGCTAAAAAATCACTAGATTTTGAACTAGACATCCAAACAACCATTCAAAATCATAATTCGGAACTTGACGTATGTCCAACAAGTTTCAAGAAGTGGATGTGAAATGTAGGATATATGTCCAGGAAATGTATGACAAATGTTTTAAATTAAAACATGTACTATATATCATTGAATATATGCCCAAATAAATGGATGCATATATGCAAGGAGTTTCCAAGGTGTTTGGGTACGGATACGCGTACGGGTACGTGTCGGGTATGGATACAACTTCAGATTATAAATACCCATGTAACACAGGTGTGACGCCTAGTTATCTATCTAGAACCCTCTCCTTTGTTTCTATTCCTTAGATCAAATCACTTTCAATCTCAAACTTCAAATCAACAAATTCTCAAAACCCTAATACTCAAAAGGTCCTACAAAAAGAACAAAAAGAAACCCTACAGAAGGTACTGTGCACTGGTGAACAGTACATGTTACTGTTTATCCACCCTCTCCTCAATACCCGACAACACCTGCCTCCTATAATACCGCAATTCTTCAGATCTGACTAGGAACCCCGATGACGACCTATTATGAGATCTAGGTACTTTCATCATTACCCTCGTCAGATCTCTTCCGATCAACCTCTAATGAGTTCTCGTGATCCGATCGAGTATCGCCGTCACCAGATCTCCTCCGATCGACCCTCAATGAGTTATGATCTCACTACGGCAAAGCCTTACAACATAGCTCTAGAAAGCTATCAAAGACTTAAAAATCTACCTGCTCCTTTCATATCCCGTTCAGATTCAAGACCCACCAAATATCACAATATCAAGAATCTTGAAGCTCTCGATCGGATCTAGATTGGCATCAAAGACAACACATTTGAGAGCCTTCTACTTTCAGATCGGAGCCCCCAGCCCAGTCTGCATCATATGCATAATCAGTTAATTGGGGCATAATCCGATTAAGCACTACTCGCTCTCGGACCGCGCACATAATATAAATGTCTTTTAGAACCTTGGAAAAAAATTTGTTTCGCCTCAATGACAACTAACTATACGAACTTAAAAATTCACAATTTTCATGAGCTATAACCCACATTTTGTCAGATTTTCTTTTTCTCGGCCTAATCGCAATTAACTATGCGTACATCAACAGTCGTGATTTTCATGGGCTATAACCCCTGATTTTTATAAATTTGTGGCAAATAATTTCACGATCTTCATGGCCTTTAACCCACGGTTTTTGTCAAATTTTGTTCTTCTTGATCAAGTGGCAATTAGTTATACATACCTAAAAATTCGCAATTTTCATACGCTATAACTCATATTTTTGCCAATTTTTGTTCTTCGACGTAATGACAATTAAGCATGTGTACTTTAAAGTTCATATATTTCAATGATTATTGTTCATGATTTTTGACCAATTTTCTTCATTTTGAACGAATATCAATTAATTGTGCGAACTTCAATAGTCGCAAATTCCATGTGTTGTAACACCCGAATTTTATCCATTATTGCTCATTCGACACAATTACACTTAATTATGACTACATCAAAATTATCGATATTGATGGGTTATATAATCCATCATTTTGGAAAATTTTGTTCATTTTGTTTCATAGACTATAACCCACGATTTTTGTCAAATTTTGTTCTTTTCGACCCAATTGCAATTAGTTATACGTACTTATTCACGATTTTCATGAGCTATAATCTACGCTTTTTGTATCGTTCTTTGACATAATGATAAATAAACATGCATACTTCCAATTTCATGGTTTTTTGGGCTACTGTCCATGATGTTTGTCCATTTTTGTTCGTATCGATCCATTAGCAATTAATTGTGCGAACTTTAATAGTCGTGATTTTCATGGGTTATAACCCCCAATTTCTATCAATTATCGCTCGTTCAACCCAATTATAATTAATTATATTTACTTCAAAATTCTCGATTTTGATGGATTATAATCCACGATTTGGGAAATTTTTGTTCGTTTCGTCTACCTGAAAACTAATTATATTCAAAATTCACAATTTTCATGTGCTATACCACATTTTTCTCAATTTATCTTTATTTTAGCTTCATCGCAATTAATTATGCGTACATCAATATTCGCGATTTTCATGGGCTATAACCCATTTTTTTTGTGAATTTTCATTCGTTTCGACCTAATAGCAAAAAAAAGTTTTATTTCTTCAAAATTCGTGATTTTCATTGGCTGTAACAAACAAAGTTCGACATTTATTTTTGTTCAACCCCAGCAACAAATAAATGTGTCTTAAAATTCACATTTTCATGGCCTATAATCCAATTATAGTTAATTATGCGTTCCTTAAAGTTCATGATTTTCATGATTTATAACCCACGATTTTTATCAATTTCTATTTTTTTTGCCCCAATGGCAATTAGTTATATATATTTAAAATTTCAAGATTTCCATAAGCTATAACCCAAACATTTTGTCAATTTCCGATCTATGAAATAATGATAAATTAGCATGCGTACTTCAAAATTCATGGTTTTCGTGAGCTATTGTACATTATGTTTATCCATTTTTTCGTATAAACTCAATAGAAATTGTGCAAACTTCAATAGTCGCAATTTTCATGGATTAAAACCCTTGATTTTTATCCATTATCGCTCATTCGACCCAATTACACTTAATTATGACTACATAAAAATTATTTTGTGGGTTATAATCCGCGACTTTGGAAATTTTTGTTCGTTTCGTTTCAATGACAACTAATTATACGACCTTAAAAATTAACAATTTCCATGGGTTATAACCCACAGTTTGTCATTTTTCCTTTTTTTGGCCTAATCGCAATTAATTATGCATACATCAACAATTGCGATTTTCATAGGCTATAACTCATGATTTTTGTAAATTTTTAATAATTTTGACCGCATAGTAAATATGTTTTATTTCTTCAAAAATTGTGATTTACATTGGCTATAACCAACAATTTTTGCCAATTTTCGTTCTTTAATGCAGTAGCAAATAAATATGCACCCCTAAAATTCATGATTTCCATGGCCTATAACCCACGCTTTTTGTCAATTTTTGTTCTTTTCGACTTAATGCCAATTAGTTATACGTACTTAAAAAATCGTGATTTTCGTGAGCTACAACTCGCTCTTCATGTCAATTTTAATCCTTATTATTAAGATAAATAAGTATACGTACTTTAAATTCATTGTTTTCATGGACTATTATCCATGATTTTTGTCCAACTTTTGTTCGTATAGACCCAGTAACATTTAATTGTGCGAACTTCAACAGCCACGAATTTCTTGGTTATAATTCCTGAATATTGACTATTATTGCTCAATCGACCCAATTACATTTAATTATGACTTCATCAAAATTCTCGATTTTGATGGGTTATAATCCGCGATGTTGGAAATTTTTGTTCATTTCGTCTCAATGACAACTAATTACATGAACTTTAAATTTCGCAATTTTCATGGGCTATAACCCACATTTTTGTCAATTTTTCTTTTTTTGGCCTAATCGCAATTAATTATTTGTACATCAACATTCACGATTTTCATTGGCTATAACCCATGATTTGTTATCCATTATCGCTCGTTCAACCCCACTTAATTATGAATACATCAAAATTCCTGATTTTGATGGGTTATAATCCACGATTTTGGAAATTTTTGTTCGTTTCGTCTCAAGGGCAATTAATTATATAAACTCACAATTCACGATTTTCATGGGTTATTACCTTCAATTCTGTCAATTTTTTGGGCCTAATCGTAATTTATTATGCTACATCTTATTCATGAATTTCATAGGCTATAACCCATTATTTTTCTTTTTTTTTTTTGAATTTTCATCCACTTCGACCCAATAGCAAATATGTTTTATTTTTTCAAAAGTCGTGATTTTCATTAGCTATAACCCACATTTTTGACAATTTTTGTTCTTTAACTCAGTGGCAAATAAACATGCGTGCCTTAAAACTCATGATGCTCATGGCCTATATAACCCGTGGTTTTTGACAATTTTGTTCTTTTTGAACTGATGGCAATTATAATTTTCATGATGTTCATGGCCTATATAACCCACGATTTTTGTCAATTTTGTTCTTTTTGACCCAATGGCAGTTACAATTTTCATGAGCTATAACTCATGCTTTTTGTCCATTTTCATTCTTCGACATAACGATAAATAAGCATGCATGCTTCGAAAGTCATGGTTTTCATGAGCTATTGTCCATGATTTTTGTTCATTTTCGTTCGTTTTGACTGAAAAACAATTAGTTGTGCGAACTTCAATAGTTGCGAATTTCATGGCTTATAACCCCCGATTTTTATCCATTATCGCTCATTCGGCCTAATTATACTTAATTATGAGTACATCAAGATTCTCGATTTTGATGGGTTATAATCCACGATTTTGGAAATATTTGTTCGTTTCGTCTCAATAGCATTTAATTATATGAACTTCAAATTTCACGATTTTCATGTGCTATAACCTACATTTTTGTCAATTTTTCTTTTTTCGGCCTAAACGTAATTTTGTGTACATCAACATTCGCGATTTTCATAGGCTATAACCCATGATTTTTGTGAATTTTTATGTTTCAACCCAACAAGAAGTTTTATTTCTTCAAAAATCATGATTTTCATTGTTTATAACCAACAATTTTGGGCAGTTTTCATTCTTTAACCAAGTGGCAAATAAATATGTGTGCCTCAAAATTCATGATTTTCACGCCCTACAACCCACGACTTTTGTTCTTTTTGGCCCAATGGCAATTAGCTATACGAACTTAAAAAATCGCGAGTTTCATGAGCTATTACTCACGTTTGTCATTTTCGTTCTTTGGCATAATGACAAGTACGCATGCATACTTCAAAATTCATGATTTTCATGGGCTATATTGTTTATGATTTTTGTCCATTTTTCTTCGTTTCGACCCAATAACAATTATTTGTAAGAACTTCAATAGTCATGATTTTCATGGGTTATAACCGCAGACTTTTTTCTTTTTATTCATTATCGCTATTTCGTTCTGATTACACTTAATAATGACTACTTCAAAATTCTCGATTGTGATGGGTTATAGCCCATGATTTTGTACATTTTTTTTGTTCCGTTCCAATGGCAAGTAATTATACATAAGTCAAAAATCGTTATTTTTATGAGCTATAACCCACAATTTTTGTCAATTTTTATTCGTTCAATCTAGTACCAATTATGTGTATCCTAAAATTTGGGATTTTTAGGGGCTATTTACCAACGATTTTCAATAATCACGATATACATGGGCGATAACCGATGATTTTTTTCAATTTCCATTATTCAACCCAATGACAAATAAGTATTCGAACTTCTAAGTTCGTGATTTCATGAGTTATAGTTAATAATTTTGGTCCATCTTTTTTGTTTCGTCCCAAAAACAATTAATTGTTTGATCTCCAATATTTTTGATTTTTATGGGTTATATAACCCATGATTTTATCCATTATCGTTCATTCAATCCCATGATTTTTTAAGACTACTTCAAAATTCACGATTTTGTTAGGTTATATCCCACAATTTTGGCAATTTTTGTTTGTTTCGTACCGATGAAATGTAATAAACCTACATCAAAATTTGCAATTTTCATGGTTTTATAATCCATAATTTTTATCAATTTTTGTTTGCTTCGACCTAATGCCAATTAATTATGCGTAATTCAAAATTCACGATTGTCATGGGCTAATACTAACAATTGTAAAAAATCGTAATTTTCAAGGGCTATAACCTATGAAATTTGTCAACTTTCATTCTTTTCAACCCAATGACAATTAATTATACACACTTAAAAATTCACTATTTTTATGAGATATAACCTACATATTTTGTCAATTTTCATTCTTCGACCCAATTACAAATAAGTATGCATACTTCGAAAATTCGTGATTTTCATGGGATATTGTCCATGTTTGTTTGTTTCGAATCAATAGTAATTAATTGTATGAACTTCAATAATATTCATGGGTTAAAACCTCCTATTTTTATCTATTATCGTTCATTTGATCCAATGACAATTAAATATGACTAATTTAAGGTTCACGATTTTGATAAGTTATAATCCATGATTTTGGCTTTGGTTTTTTTGTTTGTTTCGTCTGATTAGCAAGTAATTGTATGTACATCAAAGTTTCCAATTTTCATAGACTTTAACCCACAACTTTTGTCAATTTTTGTTTTTCTTGTCCTAATCGCAATTTATTATGTGTACATCAACATTCAAGATCGAAAGTGCTAACACTCAATAAATAGAATAAAAAAAGGATGAAATTTTACCATTTTGGTTGAACCAATGTACCTAATGGAGCAAGATATGTTGATAAGCTAGATGAAATGTCTATCAGAATCAATACCTTCCCCTAAGAAGCTTTGAAGATAGTACTCAAGGTACGCTCTCCGACAAGTCCGTTAAGCAGAAAAACAAGCTGCCACCAGGAAGTCTTTCTCGCCTGTATCAATAGAAAAGGCTAGGGTTTAAATGTGAACAAGATGTATAAAAGTTTAAAGAATACCAAAAGGGACATAAATTTACCAGGAAAGTTTTGAAGAATTCCTTACTTATGCTGGCTTTTTCTGATGGTTGAGAGATTAAAAGAGTATGCACAAACGTTAACAACACAATTGTTGGAGAATAGGTTTTCCTAGCACCATTTTCAACCTTTCCTGCCATTTTGCTTAATTCCGTTTCCATAAAGAAACCAGCCAAAACTTGTAACCATCAGCTATTTTTCTCATAAACGGTGAAAGAAAATAGAAGCGAAAGGAAACATGACATAAAGAGTTTAGATAGCAATGAGTTCTGAAAGGAGAAAAAGAATAATAATTTGTCGATAACAAAATATTCGACTAGCATCAGGCTAGTCTCCCTATTTGAACTGAATATAAAGTTGTTTTCACTAAATATGGATATTAAGATCCATATTTGTATTCTTATCTGCTCAAAGAAACAAACAATGAAACTGTGATTCCTAGATCCTTACATATAGAAGAGTTTTATTTGTTAATAGTCATGAAAATGTCGAAAATTATGTTGCTTCTATCAGGCATGTCCTAATTAGCCACATAACATGAACTACTTACTGCTAAAAGGAAAAAGAAAATCAGCACAGAACATTTTTTTAAGTGAAACAATGTAACAACTTTAAACCTAGTGGAGAAGAGAGGAAAAAGAAAAACACCTTACAAGAAGGCCCCCCAAAGTATCATTCTCCTTCTTCGTCCTTGGTTGGCCTATGAATTTTCTCAGAGTTGAGACCATTTTATAGGCAACTGTACCAAGATTTAGTATGTCTTTGGCTTTGGCACCACCTTTAATGCTGGATGCTTGAGCCACAAGCCGTAATTGTAACAAAAAACCTCGACATGCTAAGGTGGATGCATCTGTGAGGTTACCTTTCTCGTGGATCAGATTAATGAACAAGTCTACAACTTCCTGAGCAAGCTTAATACATGATAAATACCCTTTTTCTCAAATAATCAGTTCCTCAGTTAAATGTGGTACATTGCACGAGTCTAGGGCTTCATTTACCCCTTATTTGATTAAAACTTCCAGAAGAAACTAATTTCTTACAGGTATCTTTTCTCCTTCAATACTCAGTACATTTGAGACTATGCAAAGTCATTCCAAATATGAGTCCACATCAGACTCAAAATGGTTCTGTATCTACAATCTATCTGGAATAGGTTTAGTATTCATTCCTTTGGTCTGAAGAAGCAAGGATACCTGAGGCATTTCTATTTAACAACTTAAATACACCACAGTAGAATACAAGGATAGAAGTGTATTGAATGCATAAAATCTACAGATCCACACTGCTATTATGCACAAGAATTTGATGCCAAACCTCGTTCATTATCAACTTCCTTGTCCTTTCGACTCCATCCAACCTTCCTGAACTCCTATATATCTTCATCATAATCTCAAAATTATGCTCATTATCGGGCTCCAATTCAAATAAATTTCTATTTAACAACTTAAATACACCACAGTAGAATACAAGGATAGAAGTGTATTGAATGCATAAAATCAAAAGATCCACACTGCTATTATGCACAAGAATTTGATGCCAAACCTCGTTCATTCATCAACTTCCTTATCCTTTCGACTCCATCCAACCTTCCTGAACTCCTGTATATCTTCATCATAATCTCAAAATTATGCTCATTATCGGGCTCCAATTCAAATAACCTCTCAGCTGCAATTTCCCCAATATCAACATTCCCGTGCATAAAGCACGTAAATAGCAAAGCCCCCCAAACAGTCGGCCCAGCATCAAATGGCATCCTCTTTGAAATAATCTCATAAGCCTCCTCAATGAGCCCTGCTCTTCCAAGCAAATTCACCATGCACCCATAATGCACCATTTCAGGCTTAATTTTGTATTCTCCCACCATTTTGGAAAATAATTTTCGGCCATCCTCAACCATTCTCAAATTTGCACAAGCGGATAACAAAGATACAAATGTGACTTTATCCGGTAACTGGCCACACTCTTCCATTTGCTGAAACAAAGCTAAAACCTTTGAATCTTGACGATGAGCTGAAATGATTGCATTCCATGAGACGAGATCCTTTTCCCTTATCCCCTCAAAAATCATCAGAGCACGATTTAATTGGTTTCGTTCAGAATAGAAACCTATCAAAGAGTTTGCAACCGAAAGATTCTGGTCGAGAGCTCTCCTTAAAACCCAACAATGAATTTCTAGTCCAAACTTCTCGATTGATGATACCTTGACCAGAATTGCAGATAAAGGGATCGAATCAGGCTCAAACCCTGCACTTATCATTCCTCTAAATGTATCCAATGCTTCAAAAACAAGCCCATGTCTTATATAGCCAACAAGCATCGAATTCCAAGTAACAGAATCACGATCCACAATCAGCTCAAAAATGTGACAAGCCCTCAATATATCACCACACTTAGCATACATATCAACAAGCGCATTAAGCACAAAGATATCATTACCAAATCCAGACCGGACTATGTGACGATGAACACCCTCTCCAATTTGCACCGAGCCAATTCCAGCACAAGCCTTCAATACCCGAGGAAAAGTGAACCCATCGGGCTCGATCCCCTCTTCCTCCATTTGGTAATAAACTGCCATTGCATCTTCAAATTGCCCGCGTTCGACATAACCAGAGATGAGTGAATTCCAAACAAATGCATTAGTTTTGTTTCTGTTGGGCATTTCATCGAACAGTTGGTGGGCATCTTCGATGCGGCCTGAAACAGCATACAGCCGCAGGAGCTTGGAGGAGAGGCCGGCGTTGGAGCGGAGGAGGGAAGGGGGGATGAGCTGGCGGAGGAGCGCCACGTGGCGGAAGGGGGTGTTGAGGTGGAAGCAGGATTCTAGGAGGGAGGAGAAGATGGAGGGGTCGTCGACGGGGATGCCGTTTTCGATCGAGGATTGGATTTGGTGGAGGATTTGGAGGAGGGCTTGGGGCTTGGAGAGGGAAGAAGGAGGTGGGTATGTGAGGAGAGGCGTCGGGGTTGATTTTGGGTAGGGATTTGATGATGATGATGATGATGATGATGATGATGGGTGTTGGGGTTTTGGGGTTTGGGGTTTATGGGTTTTAGCGTTGGGTCTACTTCTTGATGATT
Source organism: Asparagus racemosus (assembly GCA_037177215.1). Classification (NCBI taxonomy): domain Eukaryota; kingdom Viridiplantae; phylum Streptophyta; class Magnoliopsida; order Asparagales; family Asparagaceae; genus Asparagus; species Asparagus racemosus. Next base: position 1,754,938 of record JBAKGM010000002.1, read on the forward strand.
TGAGAGAGACTGGGGATTTTGGGGTTGATGATGATGATGATGATGAGAGTGAAGAGAGATGAAGATGAAGGCTTGGGATTTTATCCAAATAATTCATGTTCTGATTAATGAGCTCCAATTCTTCAGCAGTAGCAGAGACCAAAGAAAAGGTTACCATTAACTGTGTTTTTTCCTTTTTTTTCCCCTTTACCTTAATGGAACATCAAATATTCAATAATTCCTTCAGGACAGTCTAGCTGAACTGTTAAGCTGTCTATGAGTAGTACTCTAAAACCGTGCGTTGGAGAGTGCTCCTCATTGAAATTTTCGTAAGTACCTCAGTGACCTAACATCTCTTATTTCATGTTTTCTCCTCAAAATCCACTCTTGTTCCAAAAATAATAATAGTAATAAATAGTTGAGGGGTATTTTGATCATTGAGGGACCAAACTACAAGACCCGTTGAGATTTGAGGATGTATGAGCAATTCGAATATTTGAAGGAACTAATAGGGATTATTTGAAATTTGAGGGATTAATATCTGAATAACCCAATAGTATAATATATAGAAACTACATAAATTCAGGTTAATTGCAAATACACCTTTCCAGTATGAGAGGTTAACTACTTATTAACTATAAACTATTTATTACTGCTTTGATCCTTGATTTCAAATTGGAGTTTTCTTTCCGTTAATTATTTATATGTCACATTGTTGTTATTTGTTGTCAATGTGTTGGAGGGAGACCCACTATTTTCTGTTAGGTGTTGAGCATGCACTCCAGGTACATAGATAACAGAGATGATTCATTTTGGACGTTAAAGAACTTAAGTGCTGATAATAATAAAAATAATATTATTAATGGTTACCGCTATGATACAAAGGGTTTATTTGCAATTAACTCCACAATTTATGCACCAAATGCACGCAGTGAGGCAACACATTTTGTGTACTATCATAACTCAGTATAAAAAATTAAATAAATTAAAAAAAACTCCACCAGCCAACCTGTGTGCTAGGAAACCATATCAAATTTGCCATTGCAGATGCCTGAATTTAGCATGTTACTAAGAAAAGTCGAGCAGAAAGAAAAGATACTGAAATTACCAGAACACAGGAAACACATCTATATCAAATCGAAACGGGTTACACGATTCAAAAAACACATCCATTTCATACTTAAATGAATCCAAGAACAACCCCAAGGAAAGCCCAGCCTTCCAATAATTAAACACAGTAATCAAACCCTTCACCCCTTTAAGAAATCCGAAAGAAGCTCTATACATCAGAGCACCAATTCCTTCAACAACAACTACAGCCAAACCAGCAGAAAGAATGTCCCAGTCACCAGTTTGCCCTATAACGGTAGCGAATGCAGTTGCACAATAGAAGCCCAATAAGAAGAAGAGGATTTTTACCGATAAACCCTTTCTTAACCCTTTGATTCTAGCAATTAGCTTGGTTTGGAATGATCGAATTGTCCTGATGAGACGAGTGTCACTGTTTGTGTTGCTTTCTGAAGGATCTGAACTGTTGCTTCCATCAGTCATGGTCCTTATAGACCATTTTGTCTTCCTGCATGGTTAATACAGCACTATTGCTTAGCATCTTCTAGTGAATATAATCTCAGAAGACGATTACTGGCCAAAACATAAAAGAACACAGTGCATAGGTGGTTTCAAGGAAGGCGGCAGACTGGTGTATAGACATAATGATTTAGGGTTAATTACAGATACACCCTTGTATTATGAGGGTGTAGTCATTTAAAACATCCCCTCCCCCCCACCCACCCAACCCCCCCCCCCCCAAAAAAAAAAAAAAACTAAACATTTTATTAGCACTAACAACTCCAACGATATTACCAAAATTAGGTTGGGATGTCACGCGGGAATCACTTGATGATGTTTTGCCATCAGATTAACTCCATTGTGCGGGTGTAAGCGCTAATAAAATTTTGGGGGATATAAGTTGCCATACCACCATACTACTGAGGCGTATCTACCATTAACCCAAAATTTATATACAGGCTCATGGACATGAAGATGCACATAAATAGAGACATCTACTGTGTGCATATATGCACGTACATACACGTGGACATATATTCCCAGACATACTTATAAACACATACACACAAATGTTAATACATGCAAACAAGCATACTTGGCATATACAATGCACAAGAATAGCAAAACATTGAATGATGTGTGTGCGTGCGTGTGTGTGTGTGTGTGTTTGGGGGGGGGGGGGGGTGTACGCGCACGCAATGCAAGACAAGATAACATTAAAATGGCACAATTTCAGGGTCACATCGAACATGGTTCAGTTTTGCAAGCACTGAAAATTTTGGTAAAGTTCTAAATTATTTTGGTTAGATTTAGACATGATGTGCTCTTGTTTTTATTTTTTGATTTTTTTTGCAAATTAGAACATCTTGAGATGTTTTCAACTGTTTCTAATAAGGAGATCTTTTAAGTTATATATTTTAACTCTTTTGGAAGTCTAGTCTATGATTCCATGAAGCGTGCCCCACCAACTACTATTAATAAAAATAATGAAATATAAGCGTGCCATATAAGATCAAAAGCGCTGCTAATTTCCCAGTTATATATCAACATCCATGTAATGCAAGGTATATAAACATGGCAAAACCCCTTAATTTAAGATCTTACCACTGACCTGTCATTGTCAATGGAAGGGAAACTGACGTAGAAGAAATAAAGAGGAGAATTAGGCTTCTTGCTGTGACCAAAGGTTGTCTTTTGCAAAAATCTCAATCTTGAACATCTTGATGAAGAACAGAACATAGTTTCTACACGAAATGGTATCGTTGACATCTTAGTTGCCATTGTTCTATATCCACCTGCGAAAGGAATTTGTGTCATCAAAAGGAGGTTCAGTAAGGAAAAAATTAAAATATGCAGAATTTGATAAAAATGATGACTTTTTTAATAAATAAACTCAACATGTCCCATCTATAAACATTACGGGTACCAGCAACCATGACCATGGTTCAGAGAAACTGGACGCTTAGTAGTAGCACACTATTTCTTAAAAAATGAATAAACAGTTGAACTCCCAAATTTTCACAAGAAGAGTAACTGGAAAACAACAGTAAGAGATACTCACTAATCTCATCAAATCAAATCCCGATTTCAAAATAATAAATTGATAAACCCTTCATAGCTAAAGGATATTTTCAGAGAGCCCAAGTAAAAATCTGCAACCTTCCCATAACTAATTTCACAATACAACTATTCTAAAGCTTCTATCCCGAAATCCGGGTCTCATTACGAATCCCTTCTTTTTCCCCCAGTTATATATTGAGCACTAGTCCTCTGTAAGACTAACTGATTAATAATGTTATTCTTTCTTTCACTGCCTGAATCAATGCTTATATTGGTCGATAAGCAATCGAAGGCGCATTCAACAAATAGAACCCTTTTTAATCTCACCATTTTGATATAAAAGATTGAACTTGGTGATCCCAAAGGAGGTTTATCCTTCAGATACACACTTTTATGTGCCAATGTAGATTGTACGAAAACAGAATGCAAGTGTTTTTCTATCGTCATATAGGCAATTCATCAAACATTTGACAGGCAGCTAGTTCTTCAAATTTCAAGACAACCAACAATTATTCTCAAGGATTTAATCCAAACGTAAAATATCAAGAACCAAAATAGCGATCTCAAATATCATTAATTAAATCAAAAGAATATGAGCGAGGGAGAATTGTACTCACCCCCCTTTGCTCAGCTTCGTCATAATCTCCGCAAACGAAAAACGAGAAGACTTTGAGATCACCAACCCCACAAAAAATAGTGGGAGCCTCTTATTGCAGCCGTGGGGATTAAATGGGCCAAGCCATAAACAACTGTGGGCCCATAAGGCAAGCCCAATTCTTATTTCAGAAATGTAGTCACTGTATATAGAAATAGGTTTTTTCCCCTTCCCCTAAATAACCCAGCCCAACTGTCTGGATTTTGTTAACTTTAACCCCTGCTATAAAATAACAGTTATGAAGCTGAAATTCATTCTTCTCTCCTAGCAGAAAAAAACAACAACAATTTCATTGGAGCGGCTTATAAAATTCTATCGATTCTCCACTCATCCATACTCCATTTCTCCTTCTCCAACTTAGAACCCAAACTTATTTGAGCTTAGAAGGTGGCAATGGAGTTTTTCTCACTCGGGGGACTTAGATCCCAAACTCATCTGAACTTAGATCCCAAACGCACTGAACTTATAACTGATAACCTATTTGGACTTAGATTATTTCTCACTTGGGGCATATTTTCATAACAATTTAACCAATGTTAGGGTTAACCCCAACCATGATTTAGTGTTTTGAACACTAACCCCAGCAGAAGGACTTTTATCAGTACACAATGAAGGTTTGAGAGCTTAATATCAAAATATGAATATTTAAGAGACTAATAGCAAATTACTAAAGATTTAAGGGACTAGCATCCAAAAACCACTTCAAAAAAGACTTCCTAATTAATATGTTTCTTACTTTATCAAGATCGTCTTGTTAATATAACTGATAACGTCAAATTATCGTGAATTACGCTCATTTCTATATTATTATTATTATTATTTTCTTTCAAGGTAATCTAAGTAGGAAGAAACGACTTAACTTTGTAACAATAATATTCTTCAAATAATAAGATCATTAGACCATGATATACCCCAACTTTCAAACTTTAACTCTTAACAAGGTACAAATGATCTTTCAACAATCTACTAAATCAAATAAAGGAATATATATA
>JBAKGM010000002.1:1767092-1779081 GCA_037177215.1 Asparagus racemosus
TAATATTTTTAAACACCAAAATATGTACTCAATTTTGTATTAAAATTACGGGTATTACAGAATGGGTAAAATACCATGTAGTATTTTAATATATAAAAATATACGTATTAGAAAAATATACGTATCAAAGTATATCAATATGAAAAATACGTATCGGAAATCACGGGTGTTACAAGATGTATCTTCTTCATCGTTCTTCATCAAGCTTATCTTATATCCTTCGAGGGATAGTTTGTTTTATCGAAAGAGCTGTAAGATTGTTTTTATTATGAGCTTAACTATTTAATCACATATTCTCAACAAAATTCATCTATAACAAAACAAAATTGATTGGTTTTTATTCCTCATACATAACTTCTTTAATATCCACTACAAACAAACACAATTTTAATTATGAGTTTTTTAAAATCCATTATATGCATCATGATTAATCCACAAACCAAACAGCCCTTAAGTCTCATTAAGTTTCCATTTGCATAGCAAGAAAATCAAAATATTTTATTGTGTTTTTCCCCTAATTTCCATATATAGAAATTAGAATTTGTAGAAAACCTCTACTTATATCTCCAAATTTCAAATGCCAAAATGCTACGCTTACATGTTGTGACATAAATTAATAGTAAAAAGGAGAGAAACAAACTCCTAAAAAGGAAATGAGAAAACTTAGTAAAAGTTTTTATTAAAATTTTATTCAACTAAAGGGAAGTGAAATGCTATGGAGTTATATTAACAGCTGGTAAAAATCATGAAGAAAATAGATTACACTATCATCTAACAACTCGGATAAAATTGTCTCAACCCATATGGATAATAGTACAAGACAAAATGTATGACTAGTTTAATGGACTCTCGGTGCAAACGTGTCGGATATGGATCAGATATGACAGTTACGATATCCATATCCACTTACCAACCAACTCACGGTAATGTTTCAAATATAGATATGTCTTGATAAGTGAGAAAAAAAATCATATCCATATCTGCCAAAATCGGATATAGATCAGATAAAAGAAATTTCAGATTGTTTTTGCACTCTTAATTGCTGAGTTGCTACTCAGGAGGTTCACAAGGTCTCCAAGTTGTTCCCTGGGGTTCATCCATTAGGGCAATGCCCTTTGCATTCAGCTCTTTTCGAATCATGTCAGATTTGTCATATTCTTTGTTCTTTCTTGCTGAACTTCTCTCCTCAATCTTCTCCTTAACCTGTTCCTCTGTAATCCCTGCTCTCTTAAGTGCAAGGTTTTTAAGTTGCTCCAAAACCTGGAAAATATTTAGGGGGAAAAAAGAATGTTTTCGTTATTAGTGATAAATTTCTTTGAACATATGGAAAAAAAAAAAAGGATCATACCTCAGAACAAGGGGAAGAAGACATAAGGCCTAGAGTACAGAGAACATCTTTGACTTCCTTTTCATATGCAATAAGATCTTTAAACAACCGTTGCTGCTGCTGCTTTCCCTGCAGATAGTTCAGAGATTGAGATTGTAAATAATGAGAACTCCATAGCTAGCCAAAGGATGCAATTAGCAAAATAATCAGATCATAAAGCCTTTAGACAGTCAATTTGATATAAGATTTTCCCCAAAAAAGGGTTATTTTCACTTTGATACCCTAAAGTTTTAACCTATTTTTAAACTTTAGTATCCTGAAGTTAAAATTTGCCCACAAGGGTTTTGACCCTTTAAATGAGCATTAACATTGTTAACAGTGAAGGCATGAAACGGTATTTCTACCCATTTAATACTGTTTTTTTAACATACTACCCAACTTCCCACATTTCGTAACACTGAATTCCCAAAATTTTGGGAGGCAAATATTCTTTTGCATATGGGTGAGGTGAAGAAAACCAAATGGTAGTCACATGATCTAAATTAAATCAAATGATAGTCACATGATCTAAGTTAGATGGAAACTCCAATGGTCACGTAGCAAAGGGTATATCATCATAGTGTAATGTAAGTGAAACTTTAGGATATCATATGACATATTTAAATTTCATGCTACTAAAGAAAACGGGCAAAGTTCTAAAGTGAAAATATCCCCAAAGAAAAGCTTAAACAAATGAAAAGAAGAAAAAAGTGCTAAACAGGGTCTCAAGCAGACAGAACAATTTACCTTGAACTTTTTCAAAGTACCATTTATTGCCTTCAGTAGGTTTTCAAGCTTATCCAAAACAATAGCCGTATGCAAATCATCACACATGGAACCCAGGAAATCTTCATGGAATTCCTTGACTAGTTTCTGGGCTTCAGCAGAGACTTGAGTTCTAGAGTTTATTACATCACGAAAAGGTGCTACTGCCACTTCACAATCATGAAGAGTCTGCATATATTAAAAAAGGCATTATACTGCAAGCTCTATGTAAAACAAAATAGTAAAAAATGTAGAAGATAAGAATACCTGATACATGTAAAAGACACGGTCAGATGCTGTGTCCAGCTGCCTATCAGAATAATTAACATCTGACCGATAATGGGTGCGCATTAAGAAAAATCTTACAGCCAATGGATGATAACTTGCAATAATCTGCAACAAAACAACGTTTATTAACAGAAATGAAAATGCACTGAAAATCAAACACAGTTCATGAATCCTTACATCGCGAATTGTGAAAAAATTGTTATCTGATTTGGACATCTTTTGATTGTCCTTGTTAACAAAGCCATTATGCATCCAATAATTTACTTTGCTCTCAGGACAAGCAGCACGACTTTGTGCAATTTCATTTTCATGATGAGGAAATATCAAATCCATTCCTCCGCCGTGAATATCAAATGAAGGGCCTAAGTAGTGAGAACTCATGGCACTGCACTCTATATGCCATCCCGGTCTTCCAGGGCCCCACGGGCTTTCCCAACTTGGTTCTCCGGGCTTTGCAGACTATTACAATGTAGTACCAATTAGATACAGGATGACTATTGACAAAGTATGAGAAAAACAATGACAAGAATCTTACTTTCCATAAAGCAAAGTCTGCAGGATTTTTCTTTCTTGTATCAATGGTGACACGTCCACCTCCACCTGCACGGTTATCATCCAGTTTCCTCCGAGATAAGCAGCAGTAATCGGGAAAGTTGTCCACAGAGAAGTAGACATCCCCTTCAACAACGTAGCCACAATTGTTATCAATAATCTGCAAGGGAGCCACAGACAAGGTCTCAATAAAAAATAAGATTTCATGCATGTATGCAATTGATAACAGAGTTACAGGAATCATTTTTTATTCATGTCGCACTTAGGGCCTGTTTGTTTGCCAATTTTTTGGGGTGTAATACTGTAAATGTCAGGAGATACAGTATTTACACCCAACTCCTCTATTTAATCGTTCAAATGAGTGCGGTTATTGTAGCTGAGTAGGCGATACTATAGCTGAGTTGGCATACCCTCTGCATTTCTCAGCAAAAAATAGTGACATGGGCTCGCGTTACTGTAGCAGCCAGATACCAGGTGGATCACTCATTTCATTGTTACTGTGGCTAATGCGCAATTTTACAATAGTGACATGGGCTCGCTGAGACACCTGCGAACGTACTCAAAATGGAAATGGGATCTTAAGAGTACAATGAAAACAATGTGAAACCAACAGAAGTGCAGATGGGAGGGATCCAAATTTGCGACTACAGATAGAAAAGATGAGGAAACCAAGAAAATGGTATTTGATACTTTTCATAAAACAACTAACAACTCCATCAATAATGCAGTGGCACAGAATGAAGATATCTTAGTCATGGCAGATCAAATGCATATTGTCATGTTGCCTTTGAATATTCCCAAATGAGTATATGGAGGAAAAAAATACCTTAGTTATCATGTTTTTGATCTGGTCCATGTGATCAGACACACGAGGTTCATGTGTTGGTGGCAGGCATTGCAGTTCAGCCATATCCTTCAGGAATTCATTGGAAAATCGGTCACTCAAACTTAATGGGTTTTCACCTGCCTCGTTTGCTCTTTTAATAATCTGCAGACAGCCCCTTGCATATGAGTACAATACAACTACATGTGACTCCAACAGAAGGAAGCAGGCGTTGGAACAATAAGAAAAACTATGGAACTAAACTGAAAAAGATTGCAAAATAAGATACTTTAATAAACTTGAAAATAAAAGGCATATCCATCTTCTGGTTAACAATGATTATTCTGAGGATATAAAACTGAAAAATAGGAAAGCAAGAAAAAGCGATGTTTTCCCATCATGGCACAAGGAAAAGATAATAACAATAATAGTTTACTTATAAGGTTACTTCATAAATGGCCAGAAACGACAGCACAGCCAGAAAAGTCACATATATTATCCAACTCATTGAAGTAAATTGAAGATAACAGTTATATAAGTACGACAAAACATTCTAACTAGGAAAAGAGATTAAACCATATTATGCAATGGAACTTAACAGAGGGCATACCAAAAGCCAAAAGAACAATAAATTCGCCGCTCTTTCAAATGTGTATCCTGTTGGACTTACAAGAATTGTAAATGAGAACATTTCTTTCTGTACAGGTGTCTACAACTTGAGATGAAAATGGAAAACAGTAGTGTAGGGCATTATGATACTGACTTATTTAACTCTAGTCCTGGAATTTGTTGTGATCCATACTTCGAAAAGGATCATGATTTACAAGATACCATATTAACAATCACCATGCAGGCAGAAAAGTAAACCTTAAGCACTAACAGTACTCATGTATAGACAAAATCCAAGAGAAGAAAATAAACATAGGAATACATAGGCCACAGACAAAAAGCACTTCTCTAGTAAAAATCAAACTAAATTAATGAGGTGCGGAAATAATAATATAGATAACAACCTTCTGGCTTTTTTATGTCTTAACACCAACAATGTATATGTCATCAAATTAAAGTACTTAAACGATCGCCCCGGGGGCACCCACAGGGGGGGGTGGGGGCGGGGATATTGTCAAGTTTTCTCATTTCTCATCAAATGACCCTTTGGTGAAACTTGTAGCCGGTTTGTGATGAAAGTAGAAGAAAAAGTATGAAAATTTTCATACCTTGTCATCAATGTCTGTGAAGTTGCGCACGTATTTAACTTCATAACCCAAATACTTCAGGTACCTGCTCTGAATCAAATTAAAAGGAATGGTCAATTTTTTAGTTTTAAAAGAACAACATATTTCTAAAGATATTAATACAAACATAAATGCGTAGATGAACTAGCATCTGCAAATAATAGTAGCAGCAGAAACAGCAGCAATAGTAGTATATTCTAGAAGAGATAAAATGATGCAACTACTTTCACACAGCTTTAGCCAATGATTTCGACAAACTTGAATCCCTCGAGGTTGATTTGGGAAGTCGATGAGTAATTGTGTAGGATACATATCTTTAACAAGCATTTGATTATAATGTTAGAACATAGATGTCAAGAACGTGGGACGCTATAGCGAACCACGACCTGGGTTCAAATTTCCCGGATTCACGGAGGAACACAACCTGATTCATCAACTCTAGCAACCCGCTTTAGAATTTAGACCAATTAAAATTTGAAAAAAATAACTCTTTTTGAAAGAATAAACAAAAAAATGAGAAATTAAGCAAATAATGTATGCACGCGCAAATAAAGTATGCATACTTTAATTGCAACATGATTCTCAAGGTTCTTTTACAATTGCTGATATCAACTAACATATTTATTAAAATTGACTCTTGCAAAACCTTTGATTCCTACATTTAAGAAGCGAACCTAAAACGTACCCCACTCCCTAGTATACCATATAAGTCTACACCCCTCATACCCGATTCCTAATGAGTGCCTGAGTGGCATACCACACTCCTGTTCCCGTCTCATGATCCGGAACGAACTGCGTTCCATGCAACTATGCTTCAGAAGTGAACATGCAAAATATCCTAGTAAGTTTCTTAATAAATGAAACACAACTTGTCTCGAAAAATTCTACAAGCAAGAAGGTTTAAGAAATCACAGTCTTTTTCCCCCCTCTTCCAACAGAGAGGGAAGAACCAAAAGGAATCATCTAAGCAATAAATATGACCAGATAACAATACATGAAGCTAAAAATATAAGAGGGTTAGATAAGTGGTTTAGTATGTAAATATGTGACAATTAGGAAACTGTTTACCACCGAACACGCTGTAACTCACTAAGAATCTCACTGCCCAACACTTCTAACAGCATAATTTGAACGTACAAAGAATGTGCTACGAAATATACATATTTGTTTCTATAGATATGAAGTGGGAAACTACTTGCTAGAATTTACATCAGCATTGGAAATTCAAGACTCGTGAATTCCCGCATCCACAATAGAAATGTTCAGTCTTGCATAATCTCGACAGTGCCAGAACCAATTCAACATTTAAAATCAAGTTTTTTTTTTCCGAAATTTCTGATCAGTACATAACCCCTAAAATCCCAGTTATGATCTTTTTTCTTACTAACTCAAAAATAGAACAAATTCGCCCAAAATTAGGAAAGAGAACGCACCTATGAAGAACATCGAACGCCACGTAAGCGCGAGCATGGCCGATATGGCTGAAATCGTAGGGCGTAACTCCGCAAACGTACATCCCCACTTTCCCTTCCTCTTTCGACCTAAAAACCTCCTTCTCCTTCGTCATCGAGTTGAAAATCTTGAGCACAGTCGCCTCCTCCTCCGATTTCTCCATCTCAAACCCTAACCCTAACCCTAATTTGGGGAACGAAGGAGAGCTTGGTGGCGAGATTTCGTTGAGAAAAGGGATTGAAGCTGGCTCGAACCACAGTTGACCTGTTTAGGACTGGGTTGAGTCAGGGCTTGGACTAGGGTAAATTTCACAACGCCCCCAAACCTTGAGAGTAATTTGTACGGGGCCCCTCTAAGCTTAAAAATTAGAGAAACTTCCGCCAAAAAACAATTTCTTCTTCCCCTCTATTCTTTCCTTCTTTGAAAACATGATGAAGTTTAGAAGGGTTTTAAAAATATTTCCTATGAGCTTGGGTGGTTTGTAGAAATTTAACCTAGAGGTTTAATAAAGAGAAAATCACTAAAACATGTTTAATTTATTTCTCTCAAATTGTTATGGTGTGCAAAGTAAATATTTATTTGATATGATAAGAAGCTCATATTAGCATTAGTTAGTACATAAAATATATTAAAAATGATTTGCAGTTATTATTAAATGTCTTCAAGTTTAAAATTCAATAAAGGTCAATATCAGACTTTCTCTTTTTTTAGGGAAAATTATAATTGGTTGTTATTAAGAAAACAAAAGGAGAAAACTTTAAATCCGGTCTTTAAATCCGGTTAAAAAGAGAAGCTTTTCTATAGATCTATTAATATTTTTAATCAACTAGAATATGTATACGAAGATAAGAAAACACTTTTTAGTGTGTGAATTGCTCTAAAATTTTATCCTATAAATTATATTAGTTCTCGTTTTGAGCTCTACTTGATTAACACCTCAATGGAATATACTCGTATAAGGAGCCAGTAACAGAGGTAACTTTAAATTTCAAATTTAATCAATTAGTCGCAAAAATCTAAAGCAGCTTAGTTTCAAGAGTTTTAATACTAATTTGAGATATTTAAACTTAAATTTATCCTCAATCCGAAAATAAAAAACTTGAATTAAGCGTTAGGCCCCAGTGGGCTTCCACCTTCTGTCGCAATTACTTGGAAGTTATGAGCACCTGATGAATTCACTTGACAATTGAAGGCAATCGTCAGACTAGGGGTGCTGAGGATATAACAAGTTTTAGAACAAGTTTCCATGGGAACCATTCCTATAGGAATTTGATGGTTTGCATCATAAATAGAAATGTTAAATTCTTAAATTAACTCCCCAATCATCGGTGAATGGTATAGATCATCCCATTTTATGGAGGCGTTCCAATAAAATTTGCAATCCAAGTTTTAGCTGGGAATATCTGTGAGACGAATCTTTGTAATTGAAATAAAACAAGATACATGATCGTCGTTACAATTTCGTATACAACCTTCAATTTTATCTCAGAGGAATAAAAACAGAGCAAGTGCTTTCAAGATGCTTTGCTGAACTCAAGTTCTTTTGAATTCTCACTCTCCATTGCAGCAGCAGAAGCAACTTTTCTCTCTTCATCCTCCACCGTCGCCGGACCGCCGACCACATCCTTGACGGCGAGAAAAACCAGCAGTGCCAGCATCGGGTAGCTGACGGTGGTGAGAGCCCAGTTGATGATTAGTTGTGTTAGCAGCGGAGTTTTGCGCGTGTCTATTTGCCAGGCTACAGCTGCTCCCGCGCTTTGTACTCCTTTGTAGAATCCACTGTACCTGGACGTGTAAAAAATCGAATAGTTAGTTTTGGGTTTGGCGATAATTTTGGTACTTTAGGTAGAAGTATTTAGGCTAAATGGCACTTATATACCCTATAGTTTCACTCTTGTAGCACCTAAATACCCCAAGTTACAAAACATAGCAAAAAAATACCCTGAGTTGGTAGCCATTTAAATTTGGCTAACTGTGTTCAAAAATATCCAAATGGACAATAATGCCCCTCCTTTGGAATTAATCCCTCCACATGATAAAGTAGTAAATGTTACAATGAATGAGGTAAAAAAGCATTTAATTTGGTGACATAGCAGCATGTGGGAATATTCCATAAAATATTCTCACGGTTAGTTAATAGAAGGTAGCAACTTGCACAATTTTACTAACTCACGGTATTTTTTGTTACGTTTTATGGCTTAAGGTATTTAAGTGTTATAAGAGTGAAACAATAATGTATATAATTTACCCAAGTATTTATTAAGCCAGCCTGTTATTGTTTACATAGCTTCTTGTGGCGTGTATGATGTTAACCTTTTCTTAACTCTGTTCTTATTTGTTTTTAAGATCTTTGAACAGGAACCAATCATTTGTGAGTATGGAATTTTCATGATACAGTAAAAATACTATTCACGTTACATTAAATTTTTTAGCCAAACAATGTTCGCTACAATAAAGTTTTGGTTCTTAACAGTGGTTTTCACTCCACAGCAGATTTTAAAATTAGAAACACTGTTCATTCAACAGAAAAAAAAATATTCCTTACAAGCAGTGATCATGATATATAAAATAGCACTTAATAGCAGTGTTCATTCTACAGTTATTTTTGTTTCAATTAATTGTGTCTTATTATTTGGTTGTTACAAACTAGATAGATAAAATTTTATCGATTGCCAACTATAGTTATACCATTTGGTGTTTGTTGTATCTTATTATTTGGTTGTTTCAAACTTAACATAGTGAAAAATACAACAAAATTAATGACACATCACCAATCCTGATTTGATGTGCAAAACAAAATACTAGACCATGCTTAGCACGGGATTAAAACTAGTTAGAGTATATAGAGCATAATCATTTACATAGTAAAATAATTTGGTCTAATGAGTGAAGTGTTTAATGTCTATTAATTGTGACAACCCATCATTTTTCAACATCATTCTACCCTTTTGTTCTTCCTCCTAGAACCATAACCATTAACAACGACTTGTGTAAGCTGGGAGTTTGGCAATGGCGTGTCTCTTAATGTAATTAGTTGGTGTATTGCTAATGCGATGCACATAGCAGCGCTTAAATTCAAATCATTAGTAGTCCATATCATAAACGTTTGCTTGAATGTGTGTGTCACGCCAGGAAAACAATATCCAACTACCTGAAGTAAAATATAATCAAAATGTCTAGCAAATCATGAAACAAATCCAACTACCACATAAAAAAAAAATTAAAGAAGAGGAAAACAAATGAGTGTATATTACCTGCTGAGAATCTGAGAATCATCAGCCAGAGCTCCAATCACCCAATAAATCAAGCTCTGAAATATAGCATCAAGCAGCCCATACCCAAAATACAGCACAAAAGGCCCAGCAAACATCTTCCCATCCTTGAAATCAATCTCATCGTAAGGCCAAACTCCATGCTTATACCTCAACTGGTTCGCCAAACCCCCAGCCCAAATGCCACTACTCATCAAAGCAACCACAGCGATCCCCACAAATCCTCTCTTTCTCCTGCTCTCCATGCTAAAATCCAACAGATACCCAATCCCCATTGAGCCCACCATCTGAGCTCCCCAATAGAACACATTGTTGAGCCCCTTGGTTCTCACATTGAACAGCAAGCCATTGACATTGTTGAATTGGTAAGTGTAGAAGAAGTTGCTGGCCCAAGCTGCGGGGAGGAGGAGGAGCATTTTCCAATTGGCGAAGAGTTTGAGGATTTCGGTGGATTCGGTGGCGACGTTGGAGTATTTGACGGTGGTGGCGCGGGTCCCATCGTCGCGGACGACTTGGGATGGGGGGAGGATGGCGAGGGAGAGGAGGGCGCCGGTGAACATGAAACACATGAACGCGATGTAGGTGCCATCGTTGACGGAGGCCGCGGTGGTCCTGTTGTCAACGGAGCAGACGGATCAGATACAATACTTACTACATCTATATCTGCTTACTATTTGTGAATATGCACGCAGACATGGGTAGTCCGTATTCGTTACGCTCGAATGTGAATACAATAAAGATAACGGTAAAAGAAATAAAGTTGAAAAATACATAGATGACGTGATGCAAGTTTTATGTTCGTCAAAATCGAGTACAAATCCTATCACAACATCAAATTTTACATGGAGAGTGTTTGACACCAAGTACCCTGAATTTCTACTCATCAAAATCGATCCTTCAATCTAATTTGAGCTATTTGCACTTCGGTAACCTAAAATTCACTTTTTTTTCCCTAACACTTCGATGCCTTAAAGTTTACGCATTTTTTACCTTCAAAGTATCACGGTGGTAGGGGAAAAAAAAAAGTTTGGTATCAAAGTTAAAAACAGTGTAAGTTTAAGGATAACAAAATATCAGAAAAACATTTTAGAGCATCAAAGTTTAAAAAGGTGTAAACTTTATGGTGTTAAAGTATCGGTAAAAAAAACTTTATTGTACCAAAATTAATAAATTAATGGTATATTGTACTCTTATAGGGGTGATTCTGATACGATCCTGCTGGACGTACGGACCTATGGTAGTTCAGGAAGAACGGAATCAGGCCGCCGATGACCCCGCCCATATTGAAAATACTCCAAAACAACGAAATATACGTCCCCTTCCTCTTCGCCGGCGGGTACGACGTCATGATCGCCCCCTGCGCCGCCCACAGCAGCCCCGCGCCGACCCCGAGCAAGGCCCCCGCAACGATAGCGAACAGCTGGTGCCGGTAGTGATTGTAGTACAAGAACGACGCGGCGTAGAGGACGTAGGTGAGGCAGCCGGCGAGCAGCGTGAGCCGGGGCCCGAGGAGGTTGTAGATGCCGCCGCCGAGGACGCCGAAGACGGCGAACGTCGTGTAGAGGGCGGTGTTGGCGTTGTTGGCGGCGGTGTGGTCGACCTGGCCGCCGCCGCCCATGCCGGAGAGGGCGTTGAACATCCCCGGGCAGCAGAAGCAGACGACGCCGATGAGGACGATCTGGACCAATGGCGAGTTGTAGCGGTACGGGGAGAGGGGCGATTGGGTCTGGGCTTGCGTCCGTTTGGGCCCCGGATCCATTTCGGATTTGGGCTCGGGTTGATTGGATCGGAGGGATTGGATTTGGAGAGGGGTGAGCTGGGTGGGGACTGGATAGTTGAGCTGCGGGCGTATTTAAAATCTTGACGCGGACGGAGAAGATGGCATAGTTTGGGGATATTTTTATTTTAATCTTGGTTTTTTTATTGAAAATGTTGATTTTTTTTTTTTTTTCCCTCCCCTTCTTTGGGTTGGACCGTTGGTGGATAGAGAATTGGTAAGATACCAGATTTATGTGAATCTTGTAGATTCTTAAAATGTTTAATAATAATTAAGATTGAGTAGCTGACAATTGCGCTAGATGGCGCAGAAGAAGCGGATCCGGCTCTGGTGAATCTTTATCCGGGAGTGGTTAAATGGCAATTAAGTATCTCATAGTTTACTCACCTTTGCGCTTATATACCCTTTGTTTTTATTTTCCCTGCATTTATATATCCTGTTGTTTCACTCTCTTTAATT
>JBAKGM010000002.1:1783332-1794992 GCA_037177215.1 Asparagus racemosus
GGGGGTGGAATTTATCATCATCTGTGTAGTGTCTTTGGCCTATATCCTACACCACGCTACACATGTTCTAGCATACGTTTAATATAACATCACATCTTCATTTAAATTAAAAATTCTCAGGGGATAAAAACTAGAGCTGTATATAACTATTGAGATGACTTTACATAAAAAGAAAGAATATACATTTAAATAAGTTCTAAAGCAAGTTTTTTAAAAAAAAGAACATTCTAAACCAAGCATTAACTCTTATGTGATTGTGAGAACGTAATTCTTCCATATAAGTATAGTTTTCTAACAGGAAAAATGCACTATGGTTAAATCTCCTAAGAACAAATTGAAATCTTTTTGTTTATAGTAAGAAACCAAACTCATTGATCATTTACTCCTATTCAATAGGAAGCAGGCATTGCTGGGCTCAGCAGCAAAACCCATATGAAGATAATGCTGAAATGGATGAGAGGGAGGAAGATGCTCAAACTTTTCTGCACTCACCATGGCAATGCAAAGAGATTTCTCCACTCTACTCTTCCCGAAGAGCCAAAACCCGTTCAAGAAGGAGAGATTCCAGCAGCGGCGCCTCCTGATAGCCTTCAGCCTTCGATGAGGCAAGAAAAGAAACTATTGAAGAAGCTCAAGAAGAAGCAGAAAAGGGAAGAATATCAATAATGATATCGGAAACATGATTCTGATACGTGTTCCTTTATGGATGTTTCTTGATTTACTTGGTTGACAACTTTGTTTAAATCTTGTGGTTACATTATATTTCGTGATAATCATTGTGGTAATAAACTTGGGGGTTATAGTATTTATTTTTTCTTCTGAAATAGTTTTTTCCTCTTCATTTAAAGGAACAGGCGAGAGAGTATATGATTTTTTTTGTTGTGAAACATTGGAAGTCAAAGAACTATGTCGATTTATTTGTGGAACGCTTTCATATGGTTCGGTGTCTACAAATTTTCTTGGTGTTCCAAGAAAGGAACCCTTTGATCACTTTTTCATGACCAGAAACAAACTTTACCTCTATATTATTCGGCGTGATTGAAATACTTGCATTTGATGATAGTGAAATGATATATCATAATTTCATTTCATTTGATTTCTGATATTTCTTCTAGTCATCATATATAAAGTAAAAGGAACCAATTTAAATGTAAATTCTTGTTGTAGTACACTTATCATTACGTCCTCCTTAATTGAACCGTGTCTGATGGCTAGATTCAATGCCCAGTGCGAGGCATCATTATCATTAGCCACACCAGACACTCATAATCAAAATCAAAAGCATAGGATCAATCATTATGAGCAATAGTTGCAACAAAAACAAGTAATTATGAAATGATACCTATATTAGAAAAATTTCTTTCTAGCATTTGATTAATTGTTTCTCCTTTGTTGAGCCAAACACTCTGCATCCAGCACATTATCTCTAAACATAACCTAAGTGGATATCTAGATCCATCTTAAAAAGCAGAAAATGGAGTAATGATGGATTTGCGGCTGCATTGCTTTCTTTCTTACTAAAAAAAATGCAGGGTCTTTTAGATAATAGTCCCTCAAATCTTCAACATCAAAATACAGTTTAATATTAAAACAATTTCAAACAATTCGAAGGACAAACTTCATATTATTAGAGGTCTAAGGGACTAATATCATTAAAAAAATTACAATTTATAAATTGGGTTTTTGCATATATACTCCTCAAACCTTCCATATTTGCAAACTTACCCCTCAAATCTTGGTATATATAAAAGTACCCCTCGATTCTCTCATATTGATTTTTTTCTACCCCTTTCATTTAACCAGTTTAGTTTTTAAATCAGAGTATGTTGCAAACCTGATAAAACTCATTGGAAATTTTGCAATTGCCTTGTTTAAAACCCAACAATATTGTTAAATTGGAGGGGTAGAAGACCTAATATGCTAGTTTTAGAGGTAGTTTTGCAAATACCAAGATTTAGGAGTAATTTTGCAAACATGAAAGATTTGAGGGTTATATATATGCAAAAAGGGTTATTGGGAATATCAAAATTTGTAGGTTTAATATGAAAATAAAATAGAATTTAGGGTCTAATATGTTGGAAAACACTCACTATTATTATCAATCTATTGCTTAGTATACAACATCTAGTAACGAATGCAAGGAACGGGCGAATCCCGATTTAATATTTGGTCCTTAAATTCTTATACGCTGTTTCAAATTAGTCCCTTCAATCAGGAGTGACAATCATAAGATATAAGAACCGGGGGACCCAATAATAGCTTTAATGATCTAAGGGACTAAATTCGAAGTATTAAACATTTAAGTGGCTAATATTGGCAAAACCCAATTTACAAACATGAAATTTTGGAGACTATATATATGAAAATATGATAAATTTCGGGTCCAATATGAGAAGAACCCTTCCTATTATTAAGCTCCACCCTCGTGCTCCTCGAGCTCAAATTCTACTTCTTCAACCCAATTCCAGTCAACACTCTCTCATTCTCTCACTAACCCAAATGGGTTCTCTCAAAAACGCCATTATCGCCATCCTCGTCCCCCTCCCCTCAATCATCTTCTACCTCTGCTTCATAAACAGCAGCCCATTTCTTCTCCCCTCCAACCTCCATCAATGGTGCATCGACCACCCTCTCCTCCTCGCAAACCTCCTCTTCTTCCTCAACGTCAACCTCCTCTTCTGGATCATCGGCCTCCTCCTCTCTAACCACTGGATGATCGACCTCTACTGGACCGTGATCCCCGTAATGCTGGCCCATTACTACGAAGCCCACCCAAAAGCAGAGCTCCATGGGCTGAGGTCGAAAGTCTCGATTTTGTTGACGTGGGTTTGGAGTTTGAGGCTGACGCATAGCTATTTCAGGAGGGAGAAGTGGGCGTGGGGCGCGAGGGAGGATTGGAGGTTTAGTGATATGGGGAGGCAATATGGGAAGCAGTGGTGGTGGATTTCCTTTTTCGCTGTTTATTTGTCTCAGCAGGTAAATTTGTGATCTGGGTTTTGATTGGGATTGGGATTTGATGGTGAATTTGGGGTTTTTTTTTGGGGATTTTGGTATCTGGGTTTTGATTAGAATTGGATTTGGTAATTTGGCTTCTTTTGGGGTTTGGAATGATTTGCAAAGTGTTTGAGGAAATTCCCATGTGAGGTTTCTTGTGTTTATAGATAGTTTTAGAGAGTTTGAAGGGATTTGATTAGGTAATTTATGAGTTTGTCGTTCACACGTTCTACTATTTACATATGCTTGAATCTTAGGCTTGGCCTTTTAGTTACTGTTCTAGTGGAAACCACTGTCTCAGAGTGGGATGAGTTTGAATCTTATAATAAATGCTAGATGAAAGTCTAGTTATCAATTCGAAAAGAAAAAGAAATTTGTAGTTACATTAAATTTTTTTTTAAAGAAATAGATGCATGAGATTGGAGTGTATGTTTGGAAAAATACACAAGGGTTTCCTTTCATGTTACATAGTTTATGGTAATTTGGTGATAAAGGAGGTAAATTCACAGTAGTTTAGTGTAATTAGGAAAGAACTTACTTAACCTGAGATTGTGAATGCTGTAGATGATTATTGTACAAAATAAAAGCATGACTATACCTGAAGATCTTAGCTTTGTTCATATTAAGAGGAATATCTTGGATCATCTTCTTTATCTTATGTATAAAATCGTAGTGTGACCTAAACTTTTTTTCACTTAATATAAGGTTTACTTGCTATACATGAAGATAGGGAGTTCAAAAATCAGATCCTAATCTTATATTTAAACTTAAAGTTTGTGCATGGTCTTGAAAGAAAATATGTTTAGGTATTAAGACCCATCTTTGAATTTTCGCACTTACATGATTTTAACTTGTAACAAACTCTTGTAACTTAACAGGTTTTTCTGATGGGTATTTGCTTGCCAATGTATGCTATCCACTCGAGCAACAAACCTTGGGACACTTGGGATTTCATCGCCACAATCACCTGCATAACTGGAATCATTGTTGCCTACTTTGCAGACACTCAACTGTATAATTTTGTCCGAAGGAATGAAACGTTAAAAGAACAAGGAGCCCCTATTGTGCTCAATCTTGATAAAGGATTATGGGGATACTCTCGTCACCCAAACTATGTTGGAGAGCAATTGTGGTGGTGGGGTCTATTTATGTTTGCGTGGAATGTGGGATACGGATGGATGTTTTGGGGCCCACTTGTGAATAGCATGTGCTTGGCTTATGTCACGGTGCTGGTTGAACAAAAGATGTTGAAAAAGGAGTACAGAGCTGAAGCCTATAGGCAGTATCAGAAGACTACGTCGGTGTGGATCCCTTGGTTTAGGTTTTCTATTGGAGGGAGCAAGCAGAAGAAGGGCTAAGGTTTGATGATCCTATAATTCTCGTGTTCTTTTATATGTTCATGTTCTTTGGTGATGCATGTTGTTGGAATGTACTATTCTCTGTTTACATAATGATGATTAAGGATGTGTTTCCATGATTACTAAGACTCAGTGCACTTTTTTAAGTAACATATTAGCGTTCACTACAATATGATATCTTGTGTGAATCCAGTCTAAAGGTGTCAAAGCGCAAGGGTTATGGACTGCATATCGTTATAGAAATCAAGAGTGGAAGAGTATATTGCACAACAATTATGGAAGTTTTCAGGGATTCTTTAGGGCATTGTTTTTTTCCTATAAGAGAAGCAATGTTGTTATAATGCTCAATCAAGAAAAGGATAAATCAGAAAGAAAAGGTAATGAGCAATGTTGTCAGTAGCAGGTTAAACCCTTAACAGGGACTGTTACAAAATAAGTAAATAAAAGAGATTAATAAAACGAGTCATCTGCTTAAAAATTTTCTTGTTTCAGGTTATTAACCATTCTCATCTGTACCTTCCTCTTTGTTCTGGGTTCAAAAAGTACTCTCATTAGAAAATCCTAGTGGCAGAAGATTAATGTACATTCTTCATTTATCAATTTAGATTTAAGTTAAAGATTTAGAGTAAAGAAATTAAATAGAGGATAATGATTAAACTCTTAAATACAACAGCCATCATCACCACAATAACTCAAAACATACATCAAAAAGCCGCTTCTTTTTTTTTGCTTTCAAAGACAAAGAATTGCACAATGTTTAACTTTTTTTATGACAAATTACCACTCCCCTTTATGAAGAAACCTTATCTTCCGACTCCTTATCAGCCACAACATCTGCATTTTTGGCCTCTTCAGCCTTTGTCTCGACCATCTTTTCTTTCTCCTCGATGACAGTAACCTGTTCTGCAACGGGTGTGTCCTCCTTTACAGCCGCGGTCTCTTCTACCTTTGGTGCATCGACCTTCAGCTCACTGATCTCTGGAGCCAAGGCCATGACTTCGGTTTTCTCAGCCTCTGGTTTTGACTCTGATAGGTCGACAAGTGGCTCTTCCTTGATCTCAGGCTTGGTGGTTATTTCAGCCTTCACCTGCCAAAATGATTGAAAACAAATTATGAGAAATTGGTATAAACATGACTGCAATAGAAATTAGAACGTTATGATGGATGATTGGATTTACATAAAAGATATAATAGAAATGTGTGCATTCGTAGAAAGTTTGAGGTCGCTCCAATTGAGGATAAAATGAAAGAGAAACATTTGAGATAGGTTTAAAGGAGGTTATTACATGCACCAATTAGGAGAATTGAAAATGACTAATTAGGAAAAATAATAAGATTATAATTAATGGAGAAAGGAGGATTACGGGTAGACCTGAGGGAACTTGGTTAAAAGTTGTTAAGAACTTGATTAACTTTGTTGAAGGAGATAACCCTCAAAAGAACTGAGTTGAGGAGCAGGATTCATGTTTCGACCTCAAAAATTTGTTGTAAAGGCATTGTTTCTTGCTGTTGTTTATGAGAAATCGGTATAAAAAATAGGTTAATTGTGGATAGGCCCTCTGAGTGAAATGTTTTTTTTTTACTCTTTTATCCTCAGAAAGAGAGAAAATTGTCTTTGACACATAGACCACCTGAGGGTAAAAGAGTTTTTAAAAAAAAACATTTCACTCCGAGGGTCTACCTGCAAAAATAGAACTGCAGCGGGTCTATAGATAATTGGGTGATACTAAAGGGGTCAATGTGCAATTAACGCTGAAAGGATTTGGGGACATATTTAAATGTATTAAGAACGTCATACCTCCTGAGCTGGGGCATGACCCTCAACCTCGACAGGCTTTGTGGACACCTCGAGTTCTGCAGGTTTCTCTGCAGGGATGGGTTTGGTGCCATCCAGCTCCTTGGGTCTGCCAACACAGCCTCCCATCGAGCCGGGTGACAATTAGAATTAAGGAGGAGTTGGAAATTTTGGAATGCAGGAAAATGGTAATGGAGATCTTTGGATCAATGTAGGTATATATTGAAGGTTATTGGGGGTGTTGAGCAATGGAGAGGAGGAGCCGGAGGAATAGGGAGGAAGGGAATTGAAAATTTTCTAAGTTTAGAGGGATTTTGAATGGTGATAAGGGAAGGCTTTTGTTGGCTTTGACCCTTTCAAATGGTTTGTGTTGTTTCTTTGTTGCATGCTTTTTGGGGGGTATATAGTTTGAGTTAGTTATTACAATTAAGGTTGCAACGGACAGAAACAAGATTTTTTTTTCTTTTTTGGGTAAATGAATTATTCATGTTGGTCGTCCTATTTATAAACTTATTCTCATATCTTTATGCTTTGTATGTTTGATCTTTAATTTCTCTTCTTGCCACGTGATGCCTGTAGACATAATTTCTTGAGTTGTACATGACCATGGACAACTGGATAAGCTCTGACAGTTTGTATCTTATCTATATGGAAGAAGTTTTTTTCTTCAGAGTTTCCAAGTCTATGTCTTTCACCAATCCGATAAGCTCTAACAGTTTGATATCGTTTGTGGGTATATCGTAGGGATGTTTGTGACAAGTGAAGGGAGTAAATGTAAAATTATGGTGTAGAGCACAACTCACAGTTTTTGGGTGTTGATGTATCTAGACTCCAATACTTCTCTCTGTTTGATTGGTGTTACTGATTTAGGTACTTCTGCTCATCTGTAGTTAAACAGCTTCGAGTTTTAATTGATGGTTTATCCCCCTAGTTTTTGTTCTGATCTATAATGCTTCAGGAAAAGATTTTGATATCGGGTTTTTGTTGATGATCGAAATTTCTTGGTGGGCAACTCACGCTTAGGACTTCACTGATTTCCGTTCATGATGAAGTACTGTTCTACTCAAGTAGCAGAAATAACTCTAGTCTAGCCTGTTTCAACTGCCTAAGCTTTCTTGTTGGCTGAATGTTCAGGTTTTTGACGATTATGGTTGGAATAAATTTGTCGATAATATTCATGAATTGAAATATAGTGTGATGAGCAAGAAGCAAATGTGCTCGAAAAGTTAGGAATATTGCCAGGAAGAACATGACTTGTGTGTGATTGGCTTTGTTGAAGGTGTGATTGCAGCAGCTTCAATGGTTATGGGGTTTGAAGTATGTGTAACAAATTGACAATAGCACTATCATTTTTGAATCAATATTTGTTTCATCGTCTGTTTTATCTCTGATTCATACTGTGTGTTCCTCTATTACATTTGTCCAACTTGCTAACAAAAGGAGTGGAAAATTGTTTAAGAGTTGAAATTTAAGCATTTGAAAAAAAAAATGCAGCAAGTCAATTTTGATTAAGCAGTATCATTGAATTTTGAAAGAGGAAGGGATGTTAAAGTTCACGTCAAGTTGGATCTGACCAAGGTATTGGAGAATGTTTGTTAGTTAGTTCGATCAGAGTATTTTTTGGGTCTTGTTGCTCCCCAGACATTACCAAAATGCCAAGACTTGAAATCATAGTGGCTTCTCTGTAAAATAGAGTGCTATTTGCATTTAATTACCCAATGTTTGCATCATTTTTAACTATGCTACCCTAAAGATTTGTTTTTGCCCAAAAGTACCCCAAAATCAAAAACATTCAACTTTGATACTCTAAATACGTGTGGTACCATCGTTAATTTTGTTAAAGCTTATATAAATAGCCTGTAGAAGCAACTTCCATAAGCTGCTAAAAATAGTCTTTTGGTAAATCATATATCAAAAGCTGCTTCCAAAAGCAGCTAAAGTGTTTGTTAAAACTTTACTTAAAACATCATTGTCGTTCATATATGGTGTACAAACTAAATAAAGCAGAAGCAATTTCAATAAGCGTGGCAATAAAAATTTGACCAAAGTGTAGTCTATTTTTGAGGGAAGGAAAATAATAATAATAATAACCAAAGACGGCAATGGTGTAAACTTTGGAGTATTAAACTGCAATTAACCCAAAATAATATTTGACACGGATGAAATATCCAACAACAAACAGAAACCCAACAAAAGCCCACCCGGAAATTCCGAAGCCTCTCTGACCGAGCAAAGCAGAGAACCGCGTCCTCTTCCCCCCCTCCACCTTTCTAGAATTAGAAAGGGGGCGATTAGGGTTAGGGTTTCCAAAATTCCCCAAAAATGCCATCATCCCCAAATCCCTCAATCCTCCCCCTAACCCTAACCCTAACCCTAACCCTCCTCCTGCTCCCCTCCGCCCGATCGGAGGACTTCGTCTGCCCCGCTCCCCCAACCGGATCCACTCGCTCCTGCCCGATCAACTGCTTCAGACCCGACCCGGTCTGCGGCGTCGACGGCGTCACGTACTGGTGCGGCTGCCCCGAGGCCGACTGCGCCGGCGTCCGCGTGGCCAAGCGCGGGTTCTGCCAGGTCGGCAACGGCGGCGCCGGCAAATTCTCCGGCCAGGCCTTCCTCCTCGTTCACATTGTTTGGCTCATCGTCCTCGGCTTCTCCGTCCTCTGCGGGTTCCTCTGAGTTCGTAGTTTTCTTCTTCTTGATCTAATTTCGATTCTTTGGTTGTGATTGGTGGAGGTAGTTTTTATGGGTGTAATTGTTTGTGTAAAGTTTACTCTATGTTGCTAATCATAGATATGCTATATCACTTCTTTGAGTATTTTTTATTTTAAAATTATAGTTGAAAATATTAAGTATTGGTTAAATTGTAGATAGAATCTGTATGCGTAACTATTTCATTGGCACTTAACACGTCTGAAATGATATCGGCATAAGAATAAGTTGCGGATAGCCCTCCTCTGCCCCTCATGATTTTGCGAGTGTTACGCTAATAAAATAGTTGAAGCAGGGGTGGATCGAGAAACTTTAGTCACTGGGGGCAAGACTATAAGTATAACTAGTGTGTGATATTTATACTTAAAATATTATGACATCAAAACCAAATATGCATTGTATTATATATGCAAACAAAATATAGCCAATAAAAGTGATATATTAGAATTCTTTATAATGGTTCATGCGGCATTTTCATATTTTTACGGTAAACAATAGTGTATGAGGAAGTTTGCTCAATCCTTGATATCGAGAGTAGTGCAGCGGTGCAGCAGGAGAATGGTCTGTGGTTGGGAGGAATTGATGCTAGCGTACCATATCGATTGACAATCGTTGCAACAGAGCAAATACGCAATTACAAAAGAGCGCGGAGGGAATTCAGAAGAATTTGGTAGAAATTACAATGGTTATCTAGAGATAGAGTAATGAAAAGTGGGTAAACGGTTTGGGTTTGTCCCATTTAGCATTTATTTTTAAAGATATGAGGATTTGATTAAATAGGCTAAAAGAGTGTTGGGGTAATTGCAAAATCTTGGATCAAATATTAATTATGATTTTGTGGGGGTCAGTGGGGGCAATTGACCCCGTTGCCCCCACTATGAATCCGCCAGTGGGCATAACCTTCACGAGGACTTACATAGCTATTGCATTTAAATGGACAAAGCACAAGAATTCATCACAGTTGAAGTAATAGTAGTCTTGTGTAATAGTAGTCTTGTGTATCATATGCCAAGATTTAACGTTGTGCGGTAGTTGCAGATTTAAATCACATGGTATGTCCTGCAACTTAAAGTAGTTTGCTTCTCATCTATACCCTAATATGAGAAAAAAGCATAGCACATGTAATTGTTAGATGAGCATAGGAAAAATGCATGTAAAGGGCACTTGCATATAACAAATGACAAATATGCGGAGCAGACCAGGCAAATATAATTATTAGATAAGCAAGGGTAATTGTGCACACACATGGCTATGTACATTCCAGTGCCCTAGGATATGAATTATGCAACTATGTTATGCACAAAACAGAACAATGTCAGAGCACTGAGCATACCAATCTCAGCGCAGTTTTCCTCCCAAACTCACCGCCATTCTCAATTGCATCACTTAGCGCATCAGGAAGAACTTTATAAAATTCCCCAACAAATTCCATACCCTTCCGCCGACTATTCTGCAAAATATCATTTGCAAGATACAGAAAAGACACTCGTTGATCCTTCGGAGAACAATAAAATTGTCGTTCCCACGTCTCCACAACTTGTTTCGCATTCTTTCTATGGAAGATACACCAATGTGATAAAGCTTAATTGTGTTAAGTATGCCACAGAAGATCAGCATGAGCAAAGAACAAGATACAAGATTAGACGACCTAATTGCACATTCAGAGTTTACAAGCTATTCTGAATCTAACCAGATTATAAAACTAAAAAAATTGAATGCTTCCATGACCACAAAAATATAGAACCAAAACATGTAAAAAAAGAAGGGGTATTCCACACTTAATTTGCACTGTGACAGGAGTGATCTAGTGTCTTCTAAATATAAGCTGACGCCAAGTACGGTAAAGCAATGTTTGAAAAAGCTTTTTTGAAACTCGCTTCGAAACTCGCTTCAAAACTTTTTGAAGGGTAAACGCTACAAAACTCAAGAGCGAAGCTATTTATCTCTTGAAGCTTACGCCTTATTGCTTAAAGCATAATGGAAGTGTGCGCTTCGTGCTTCATAAAGCGCTTCTCTTTTGAAGAGCACGCTTTAGACAAGATAGGAGGATATAAAAAGGATTTTTGACTAACATTAAAGTGCCACTATGTAACTTCAATATGACCAAGTGAGTACAAATAATACATATATATTATGCATGTAGCTTAGTTTATTGTGATTTGCGTCTATACTTCACATTCTTAATACTTATTTATTAATTAGGACATGAATGTATCTATTTGTAAATTGCTATACCACTATATATTACATGTTCATAATTTTCATAAATTTTAAATTTAAAATGCTTAAACTCATGAGGCTTACGCCTCACACTTTGACGCTTACACCTTACTTCGGGTTTAAAGCTTCACCTTGCATTCTGCTTTTTTAAACATTGCTATAAAGTATAACCATGAAAATATATAAGGAAATCACGGAGCATTTGGTATTATGTCCCATGAGACAACAACAACAATAACCCAGCCTTTATCCCAAATATTTAGGGTCGGCTACATGAATCCTATACTTCCATTCCATCTGTTGTGGGTCATATTATCCGTTAAGTTAGCTCTAATCATATCCTTCTTAATTACTTCTAACCAAGTCATCTTCGGTCTACCTCTAGATCTCCTAGCTCCATCAATTATTATCGCATCACTTCTCCTAATCGGTGCACTAATTGGTATTAGTTGTACATGACCAAACTATCTTAATCTATTCTCTCTCATTTTATCCTCAATAGGAGCGACCTCTAATTTAGTACGGATGCACTCGTTTCTTATCCTATCTTTTAGTGTATACCCACAAGACCATCGCAACATTCT